>JAILXH010145408.1:3813-26215 GCA_023558415.1 Piaractus mesopotamicus
ATGCGGACGTGAACGATTCTGAATCGATTCATAAATGTCACACAAACAACATATATATATATGTATGAACATTAACATGAATATTTTGGTTTTCTATTTTTGGGTACTGCGCCCTGCATGTACAGTCATATGCAAATGTTTGAACACCCCTGGTCAAATCACATGTTCTGTGAATTTTCTAAGTGAAAAACGTTCTACAGAGAAAACACTTAAATTAAGCATTTTCCTACAATTTTTGGTGCATAATTTCTATTTATTTAAAATATTTGGAAATTACAAAAGGTGCCATAACTTTTGCACAGTCCTTATTATATGTGCAGAAGTATGTTCTCTGTAGAGGCTGTGTACTTATTTTTACCCAGAAAATCAACAAAACGTCATTTGATCAGAGGGGTCCAAAACCACTGTAAAACAATGTCTCAGGCAGCACATTCATAACCATTTTATGTAATAGCTTGCCGTGAGGTAGCTTTTGGAGACATGTCAGGTTCTCATCACCACCACTGTGAGCAGTTCTGACTCTGAGTTTCTCTAGAACATATCATTTCACATCAAACCACTCTGAATTACTTTGTCTATATATTTGCCATTTAATAATGCAGAGGTTTTGAAAAGTCAGCGGGATTCTCCTTTAACAGTCACAATAAGAACAGTTAGAATGAGAACAGCATTCCCAACACTGGATTTTCTATTCACTGAAGGGCACTCTAATGGGCATGTTTCCTGTCCTTGCAATAGAACCAACAGCAAATGATGTAAATATTAAGATTTACAAGCTTTCAAGCAGGTTTGAAAGTTATCTTCATTAACCAAGGGGAACATCTGCTTGATCTAAGTAAAAATGGCTTTATTTACATATGTATGGATGTCCACACTGTCATTGATCTGTTAATCAGTTTGTTGATGTGCAACTGAATGGCAATAATTGTGCTTCTGCTGCATTTAAATAGGACTGGCAGGTGTGTTTCATTCCTTCAATGTGTCCCTGCAGGTGATCAGGAAAGGGGAGGTGAGCTGCTGCTGGATCTGCACTGCCTGTAAGGATAATGAGTACGTCCAGGACGAGTTCACCTGCAAGGCGTGTGAGCTGGGCTGGTGGCCTGATGAAGAGCTACAAGGTAGAGAACTTCATCTTATTCTCCATGCTTTTCACACCTTGGGGCAAAGTCAGCTTCCTGTAAACTTCAATAGTTTGAGTGATAACAAAACCTGAAGTGTAACAGTAAAGTTATTATTTGAATAGCTTTTGCCCAGTGATAGCCAGTGACTGCGAGTTGTGTGAAACTGCATAAAAATTAATGTCTCCTTTAATAATACCAATGACTGCATTTACATGTGTATACATTTTTTAATGCATTTTCTATGTGTATAGAAGAGTGGAGCAATTGGGTCACTTACTTCTTCATCAAAGATAAGCGTTATTGGACGATCATAGTCAGTCTGGCCAGTTTTAGCAAACTGACATTCTATTTAAAGGTAAAATCTGAAGTGGTTTGGACTTTAGTCCTAATTCCTAATAACAAAAGATGATCCAGCCAAAAAAAAACACAAATACACAGCCTCATATTGTGACTTGGCTTGTAGGGAGGCTGCTTTGTCCTATTTTCAAAAGGTTTCCCGTGACACCTGAAGGCCATTTATCATTTTTACAGATTGCTCTCGAAGTGCACTTGTGACAGACCTACTTCACTTTCTACTTCTCTGGCCTGTTTTCAAAGGTCTTCACTGATGTTCAATGTCAAAGCAACACTAGTTCATTTTGTCCTAGCTATATGTATTTACATGTTAGTTCAACACATGATGAACAGCATTTATGCTTTTAGAGATGTTTTTAGTTATACAGTCGTATGCCAAAGTTTGAACATCCCTGGTCAAATTACATGTTTTATTGAAGTGAAAATAAGACTACACTACAGGGAATACAATTTGTGTGTAGTATTTTTCTGCAAATATTAGTGTACAATTTCTTGGAAAAAAAATACACATAAAAATAAATGTGCCATAACTACTGCACAGGCTACATCTTTTGTTTTATTTCCCCCAATATGTTAAATTCAGCAAGTAAACAGTAATTTTGTATTAAAGTGTGCAGAAGTGTGTTCTCTGTAGAGGATATGTTGACTTGCTCTCACTTAGAAAATCAACAAAATGTTTTTTTGACCAGGGGTGCAACAACATTTTTCATACAAATTTTAATATAGATGTCTTAGTCGTTTATGTATATAAATCATGTATAGACATAGTATATGGCCCAATGTGAAAAATTTTACAAAGTTACATTGTTGTTTAAATTTCACAGATTTTTACCCAAATAAAAAAAATATATAAACTTATAATAAATACTTTACCCAGATGAACCATTTTAAATCTCATAAACATGTTTATATGAAGCAACATAACGATGATATATGTAGACTTTATTACTGTGGCGAGATTCAATACCTTTAGAGCGTTTGCTGGACACTGTATCCTCTCTCTTGTCGCAGTTTCTTCTCCTTCCTCTGGCCTGGCTCTGTCTTTTGGCCGGTCCCTTAGTGGAGAGTCTGTTTATTTTTAGTTGAACTGGAAACCTACTTTAGCACTTGGTGCATTCGAGAGCTGGTCACACTTCGATGGCCAATATTACAGCAAAAAGAGGCAAAACCAAGGAAAACATTCTTTCCATTTTTCACTTATATCCTTTGCATTCATAAGTTCATATAACAGTGTATGTTCAAATCACTAACGCTGCTGGAGTATATTTACATATTTATGTACTAGTATAAATTGTTAATGATTTAGTTCCTGTGCTGAGGGTTTCAAATGTATATTGGCTCCATACTGCAATGATTTAGATTTTAAATTATACACAGCCTATAAGAGTAAATGTGCACCCAGGATTTTTTTTCTATAAAAGATGAATTATTTAGAAATTATGGCACATTATGTTGCTGTTTTTATGGCATCTAAAGTCTTTGGTCATACAAAAATCATTCAAATTCAACTTTACTATTAGAAACATTCGAGACGATCTGCTTGTCTGCTTCAATATTATCATTAGCTTACCATTATTAGCTTAGCTATGGTTTAGAGTTAAGAATGATGTTAAATGAGTCATGTGGATTGTTTAACTACATTGCTGTGACCTTGGAAGTTTGTGGTTTACAGTGAATCTGGGGCCTCATGTATAACACATTTGTATGCACAAATTTGATCTTAAATTGAACATAAAAATTCACATTTAAGTAGTGATTTATAAAATGTGAATTTGAGGTGAAATTGTGCACGTGCTACAGGCATTAATGTACGTGAGTTGTGAACATTGTGTTTTTATAAATCAATTATACACAAATGCTGAGAACTTAAGAGCAAATTCAGAATGAAATTTAAGTACCTTTTATTAACAAAGCCCCAGGGGTTCAAACTAAACCTAAATGTGTCATTTAACAATCACACATCAGCTCTAGATGTCACTGTATCTATGGTTTAACTGAGGTTTATCTTAAACCTGCTACAAACGTGGTTTTACTGAGGTTTAAACTGGGAATACTGCAGCTGAAGCACATTTTCAGTTCAGATATTTTAGCATTCCATGCTTAAAGGAATAGCTTGATGAAAAATCGAATTGAGTTTTGCGCTTACCCCAAAAGTGTTCAGTTGGCCAAGATGTTTGTGTTCTAAATTTTGCTTCTTTAGGCTTGAACTGGAGTTACAAGGCCAATGTTGCATCCCACCCAAATCACATCCAGGTTTTCATTAAAGTCACATAGACTTATCAGTGTGTTTTAGGACACAGTATATGTCATTATTATGTGTTTTGTTTTAATTTGACAGTCTCGGATGTAATTTGATAGTACATGCAGTTTAGCGGCTGTTTAGTCACAGATAAGTTAGACTCATGCTTGTTTTAACAGAGCAATCAGGTTTAATACAAAACTGGGCATTAAACCCCAGAAGTGTCTGATTTAGCTGAACCAGTGTTAAAGTGAGACTAAATCTCTGCTAAGCTAATCACAGAGCAATAGCCCCAATATTTTTTTAGCTAGCCCAACTTCACCACATCTGTTTCCAATGTTATAAACATTAGGCATTACAAAACAAGAAAACAGACCTTTTTTAAAGAATTTGTTTGACCTTGTATTCACAGGCTGCAAGCCCATTCCCCTGCGTTATCTGGAGTGGAGTCATGCTGAGTCAATTGTAGCAGTGGTTTTCTCTTGCCTCGGCATCCTGGTGACCAGTTTTGTCACCTTCGTCTTCATCCTGTACAGAGATACACCTGTGGTCAAGTCCTCCAGCCGAGAGCTCTGCTACATCATCCTGGCTGGGATCTTCCTAGGTTACATCTGCCCCTTCACCCTCATAGCCCGGCCCACGGTAGCCTCTTGTTATCTGCAGCGCCTGCTGGTGGGCCTCTCAGCTTCCATGTGCTACTCAGCCTTGGTCACAAAGACCAACCGTATTGCCCGCATCCTTGCAGGCAGCAAGAAGAAAATCTGCACGCGAAAGCCACGCTTCATGAGCGCCTGGGCTCAGGTGGTCATCGCCTTCATCCTCATCAGTGTGCAGCTCACGCTGGAGATCACGCTCATCATCCTGGAACCGCCAGAGCCCATCAAATCCTACCCCAGCATCAGGGAGGTCTATCTGATCTGCAACACCAGCAATATGGGCATGGTGGCACCATTGGGCTACAACGGCCTGCTCATCCTCAGCTGCACCTACTACGCCTTCAAAACCCGCAACGTTCCGGCCAACTTCAACGAAGCCAAATACATCGCCTTCACTATGTACACCACCTGCATCATCTGGCTGGCCTTTGTGCCCATCTACTTTGGTTCCAACTACAAAATCATCACCACCTCCTTCTCGGTCAGCCTGAGCGTGACAGTGGCCCTGGGGTGCATGTTCACGCCCAAGATGTACATCATCATCGCTAAGCCGGAGCGCAACGTGCGCAGCGCCTTCACCACCTCTGACGTGGTGCGCATGCATGTGGGCGATGGCAAAATTGCCTGCAGGAGCAACAGCCTGCTCAACATGTTCAAACGCAAGAAAAACGCCCCCGGAAACGCAAAGTAAGTCTGCTCTACTCAGCAGCAGCAGGATAGCCTCTCTCCATCCTGTTGCGTGAGTACCAGCACCCATGGGCCCAATCCCTTAATTCATGCTTCACTTCAGACCTCTAGGTCATGCCATTTCCAGGGCAGCCTTCAATTAACAGCTTCCGCAGACATCTCTGATTTTGCAGGTCGGTTGCAATTAAAAGCCGCACACCCAGGGGTGTCTCAGCAACAGGGCCGAGAGAGGCTCTGCTCCATATATGCTGCTATATAGATGCTTAATCACCAATGACATGAATCATGGCTGAAATAGCACCACAGTGCTGTGCAAAAGTCCAAAAAAGGTTCAAAAGACTATCCATCATTTATTTAATTTCCAGGCATATTAAATACAAATTAAATACAGGTTATTCATTATTCAGGAGATATTTCTGAGGAGATTAGATATAAAACAGTCCACTTGCTAAAGGAAGGGGAAAGTCAAAGGAAAATAAGTGGAAAAAATAGGAATTTCCAAAAGTTAAAAAAACTATTAAAGATGTAGAGAAAATGGGACTCCTAACAACAGTGCAAGACCTGGTAGACCACCAAAACCATCACCATCAGATAAACAGTACTCAAAGCTTTAATCTTTGAGAGAGAGGTGAAAATCAAGCTCTACTCTTGCTTCAGATCTTAAAAAAAATGATAGATGTTTCTTTCCATCCTTCCACTGTGAGATGACAACTTAATGCTAGTCTGAAAATATGTGTAGCCATCAACGAGAAAACGAAACAGAGAAAAAGGATGAGAATTTGCAAATCAATAAAAGAAGTGGCTGGTGTTCTCAGTACAATGGACTGACCACCCCAGAGCCCTGACCTTACTTGGACTGTGAGAAGCAAAAAGTGCAACCAACTTCTAAGACTGAACTTTCCCTGCAGATTTCTTTGACAAAACCAAAAGCAAGTCTCCTGAAAAGAATGGAAGCTGTAATAAAGGCAAAGTGTGGAGACATTTAATACTGAGTAAAAAATATATAATATTTAGTTGTTGAGAATTACTGTGTAATTGTCTGATAAATAAATGTTTTCTCCTTTTTTCTGACACTGAAAATTGAATGACTTGTACTTAATGGCTGTTTTAAGTGGAAATTGGTCTTTGACTTTTGCACCATACTGAGTGTATAAAGAAACAATCATAATGTGCTTGGATGCAATATTATAATATCAGAAAACAAATATTTAGTAAATATTTGTTTATAGATCCCGTGATATTTGCTCAAAATGAACAGCAATTTTTTACATGAACCAGAAATGTTGTTCTTGTGTCCACTTTTCTCGGTTCCTGTGAAATAACAGCCATCTTTATTTTGTTCATAGTTCTAATGGAAAGTCTGTGTCATGGTCTGAACCAGGTTCAAGACATCCTCCGAAAGGAGAACACATGTGGCACAGACTGTCTGTGCATGTGAAGAGACAGGAGGCCGGCTCCAATCAGACGGCTGTCATCAAACCTCTAACTAATACCTACCATAACACAGGCCTGGAGTTTTCAGACCTGAGCACCAAGACTCTGTACAATGTGGCTGAGGAGGACGAGGGGGACCCAGTCAGGTACAACCCCCCGGTCAGCCCTGCTTTGATTACTCACAGGCAGTCGCCTGTCCACGAGCCTGTGAAGGAAGTGGCCATGGAGCCGGAGTTTTATAACCCTGACCCGCAGAAAAGCATTCCTACTCAGCATGTTATTGCAGACCACTTTCAGGAGGTGGTGAGCACGTTCAGTTCCAGCGTGACTGATCTGGATGATATCATTAGCTTGCCTGAGCCAGACAGTGGGCTGAGGCCTCCGTATCAGCCCCTCATCCTGCAGACCCAGCTGTCGCCTCTGCCCGTGCATCTGGGCACTTACTTTAAGGAGCCCATCTCTCCACTGGAGGAGGAGATGGAGATGGAGAATGAGCAGTTTGGTCTCCTCCATGGCTACATGTACGACAATGCGCAAATCCACGACGAGGAGGAGCTGGTGCAGATCAAGCTAGCCATGGAGGACTCACTGGCTCTTATGCCGCCCTCTCCTTTTCGGGACCCTATGGGCTCAAGAAGTCACATTCCCAACTCCCCTGTGTCTGAATCCATCCTGTGCACCCCACCCAGTGTAACGTATGCGTCAGTTATCCTCAGAGACTACAAACAAAGCTCCTCTACTCTGTGAAGAAGCTTTATGAAAAACCCCTTAAAAGTGGGCCTCATTACAATATCATTCCACCTGTTATCATGTTTGTCTTTGGATTGTAAAATAACAGCCAAAAATCTGTGCAAAAAAACTCATCATCCTGTAAAAAAAGAGGTTTTTATTTCATTGTGTCCATTTAAATCAACTTTAAACATTGACTAAGCATACTTGAACACATTTGGAATAAATGCTTGTGAATGAGGGATTTTTCAGTATTTAGATCATCAGGCTAATTTTACACTGTTCGCTTGTGTTGGATTTCATCAGATCATCAAGAGTTTCATGGATATGTACCAATGTAGCAGTAAATGAGGATATAAATGTTACTTTTGAAACTCTAGCCAGTAGAATATGTGGATGGAGTGTGATTTCCACTATCAACGCCAACGTTTTTCAAATTCAACATTAAAAGTGAAATAAGGAAATGTACCAATATTAGATATGTTGCCATTATATTCTTTAGGCAGCACATATTGAACATTTTAGTAGTAATATTAATATATGCAGTAACATAGGTATTAAGAAATTATATATGTATAAAATTTATATATATATTTATATATGTAGCAGACGCTTGTTAAAATGTAGCAAAAACAGATGATGTTTAAGTGCTAATGTGTCAGTGCTATGACGTCCTCGTCAATGTATTTTTGTAGATTTTTTTTAATCTACATTTTTATGTGAGATGTGTGAGTGTTTACAATATAATAACCTTCTTGTACATATTAACTTATTATTTTTTAATGAAAATTTAGCCAAAAATCATGTCATAATTTTAGAAAAGGCAAAAAATATAGATTTAAATGGTCATAACCTCAGTACAGAACCCTCATTTTGATAATCTCGAACATTACGTTGTGTTCACAGATTGCTTCTTGTTTTCCTTTTTTTCTTTTTTCGTTCTTTCTTATAAATAACAAAGTTTTCTGCTGTTGGACTGTGCTATGTGTGATGTGCTCTACATACAGTCAGTATATTATAATATTATAGTATTTAAGGAAGCACTTCTGCTCAGCAGGGCCACCGACGGCAGTTTCTCCAGAATGTAGCTTTAATCAAAAATATATATTAAATATTCAGCCTTAGCAGCATGTCATGTGTTTCAGAACATAGACAGAAATAACATATGAGTTATGGCCATTTAAGTTGTACTTGTAATGGTTAAAAATTTTCTAAAATGTTAAGTGAATATGCAATATTGTGTTGTATTTGGGTAAATTTTAGATAAATACTTATTATTGGTGTGTAATATCAAATTATTTTCTATTTAAGTATAATATTCTAATATTGCCAGCAGCATTCAGTAGGCTAGAACATTCATAGCTGTAACAAAGAGCTGTGCAGTGTAATATACACTGTAAGCAGCAAAGCGTCAGGTCAACTTGAAATTTTAAATGCTCTCAACACAGATCTAGTTTAGTCAAAAGATCTCAAAAAGATGTAGTTGCCTCCTTATAAGCCGAAATTGCTTGAATTGGGTGGATTTATACACAGTTCTTCTCTCAATTTAGTCATTGCTAATTTCCACCCACAGTCTATAACTCTCCCTATCATACGGTGCTCCCAGCCTGGCAGAGGGGATGAAGGCTCCCTCCTCTCAGGCCGAGGGTGTATTTAGTGATTGTGGGTCTCGATTATAACCATGAATGGGTGTGTGAGACTGCATTGACATTACAGAATATAATTACTACAATCGCAAATTAGTTAAAGTATATCCAGAATGTATGTTTATGCTGCCCTTGCTGCCTACCTCTGCCTAATACAAAGACCACTCCTGTCTCAGAATTCCTGTCATGGAAGGTTAAGGGATCGCTGGGTTTTGAACTCATGACCGCTTGATGATTAGGCAGTTGGACAGTTGTGCTGCTCAAGAGCTGCAAAACTGCTTCTATTTCTGTGTCCAAGACAGAATACAAAGGTGAATTAACTCAATGCAGCATGAGCTGTGCTTGTAAAGTTGCTTATGCTCAGACAGAGAGCACTGTGTGCTCTAAAGAACAGTTACCTGTGCTGTGACTGTCTAACTACTTGGTTGTCAGACAACCAGAGATTGTGAGTTCAAATCCCACTGAAACGTTGACTCTCTGCAGTCACTCTCTCCCCCCCAGGCTGGGGAAACTCTGTGATGGGGGAAGTTATGGTCTGTGGGTGGGAACTGGCAATGACTAAACTGAGCAAAAATCCTTTAAAAAAGTGAAGCAATTTCAGCCCAAAAAAGAGACAAAACACTTACTGAATTTTCTGAGTAAGCTCAAATTAAACTGTATTTTGTGGCAAATGTAAGCTGAACTAAGAACTAAGCTGAAAAAAAGAAAAAAAAAAGCTGTGCAGAAGGACTTAAACTTTCAAGTTCACCTGACTTTTATTTTTACACTGTACTATTATGTTGGATTAATGGGTTAACAAACTAACTTCATCTTCTATTTAAGGCAACTCTCACCTGACCTAACTTTAACTCACAACGTTAGCTCACAACCCATAAATCCAGCTTACAGTATAGCTTATCCTCCCATTTCCTACTGCACTGCTAAGTAGATGTACTGAAGCTATAAGCTATGAGAAACTTTGTGTTTCTTTAAATAGTTAACATAAGTACTGTATATTTGAAAGTTGTTTAGTTTGCACATGTTTAAGAACGTTTTCTTAGTTACGATAAATTAAATACTGTATGTTTTTGTAAATATGTTCTCATTGTTGTTATTGTACATTTATAAGTTGCAATCATTTCTAAATACATTCAATGTAACTGGTTGAGTACAGCAATCACAGAAACCCCTGTGCACAAAGAACATGTAAATTTTCTTCTTCTCTTCTGTCGTACTGTCCCAGTCAAGGGCACAGTCCTGCACCTACAGCAGTTCACTTGTAAAACAAGTTGCATCGTTTACTTTACAACACCTATAAATAGGCTACTCTGCACACTTTACATGATAGCATTGTGCCATATTGTCCTGTATTTTCCCCAGCAATGGACTTTGGGCCTCAACCATATCAGTCATCCACATCAGGCTTGTAAATTCTCTATTTTACCGTTTTTCATTAGTAGAACACAGTGTCCACAGGTAAAGGTGTCCATATTATGGAAAGCAGGCTGGATAAAGAAACAGGACGCAGGAGTTTATCTTTACGTTTTATCACTTATGGAAATTGCACTTAAGGGAAAATGTCAGGCGGCTCAAAACCAGGATCTTTTACTGAACATGTTTTCAAAATTCTGGTGATCGGAGATTCTGGTGTTGGAAAAACTAGTTTTGTCCATCGTTACATCAGAAATCATTTCTCGAATCAACTGAAATTAACAGTTGGAGTGGATTTCTCGATGAAGATGATTGAATGGGACAGTAAGACTCTGGTGAGATTACAACTGTGGGACATATCAGGTAACTCATTGATTCACTAATGTACATACATGTTTTATAAACTAAATTAATGCGTCATGTAAATAAATTAATTCTTCTCAATATGAGAACAGTCCTTCAGCTATGGGTATTAATTAATTCATATAATTATTGGTAAACTTGTGACAAAGTTATGAAAAAAGGAAAAGAACCATATCTTAGCTTATTGTGCACATACTAATCAAATATACAGTGCTGTGAGAAAGCACATGAGAAAGGAATGATGCTATGGCTCTGAAAGGACGTGTAGCTGTCAAGTAGCCATTTCTGAGAAACGGAGACAGACAAAAAACAGAAGACAATTCGCACTAGAACACTGTAACTAGGCATCTGAAATGTGCAGTAAGGTTTAACGGACTGATGAGTCAAATTTGTCAGTGGAATTACTTAAATTGTGAGAAGCAGAAAATGCAACCAACTTCTAAAACTGAACTGAACAACTGAAATCAAGTCTATTTAGTTGTTTTTTAAATAGATTTTATAGATTTAACAGATTTTAAGGAACATGACGTTGTCTTTGCCAGTAAAAAGTTTTGGTTTCACTCCCGACTATAGTCTCAATACAGGAGCCAGCGTATTCTCTCTGAATGTTTTCTTATAATTTTGAGACGTTGTTTACAATTACATCAATTTGAGTACGTTATTAAGCTGCATTAAGGATTTCACTTGAAAATGTTAAAATATTTCCTTTTTATTTTTTTCATGCATTCTTGTGTCAGTATCTCAGTAGCCTCAATTTGCATCATGTTCTCTTGGTGACTCACATAATCACAGAAATGTCACAAGGCAAGATTTATTGCCTCTTTTGTGGTTTGTGCACACAGTCCGTCTGCAATTAGTTTCAGTTCCACCAGGAAACTCTAGCATATCTGCAAAGTGATTTTATGATCAACGCAATGAATGCAGTTAGTATAATAGCTAAAACTTAGTTTAGTTCAGTATATAAAACAACTCCAGTCATGGAGGGCCAGTGTCCAGCACAGTTTGATGATTTACCTGTTCAAACACTGGCCCTCTAGAACCGGAGTTGTGCACCTCTGATATACAACAAAAAAATGTATTATTCATGCTCAGTTTATGCAATTATTTATGGTCAAATTATTTTAGTTATTAAATTTAAATGGTTTCAATCGATTTTCTCAAACCATTTGAATTTACTTAACTCATTAGGTTTTACAGTGATACTGCATCTCAGTCATTTTAAAAGTTGTGCATCTGGTTGACCTGACTTTTTACAATGTATGTCACTTTTTTGTGAAAATGAAAATAGGTAAATACATTTTATAGCTTTCGGATCTTTAAGTGCAAAATTATACTCAGAGAATTTGGATTGTACATCAATACTGAAAATTCGTAAGAGTTCTGACAGTAAAATCAGACAGTGCTTGTGTCTTAATTCTGACCCTGGATCCAGACTGGTCTCTGCGGCACAACTCACCATGCTGACCACGACAAGGCTTCAGCCTGATGATTCAGGGCCATGCTTGCTTACCATTCATCGTTACACAGTTTTTTTTAGTACCATTTAGTCATTAAAAACTTTTGTCCTCAATTAACTTTCTAGTGATTTACTATTAATGTAAATATTTAATTAAAAATTTTTAAAAGTTTTGTTGTTGTTGTTTCCCTGAGGTCATGAACACTTTAAAAATATGAGCAGAGTGTATTTCAAAGGAGCAAGAGGAGCACTTGTTGTATATGACATGGCAGAGGAGTCAACACTGGAGGGGGCACTGAGCTGGAAACTTGACCTTGACTGCAAAGTTGTGATGGACAATGGTTGTCCAATACCTTCAGTTTTACTTGCAAATAAATGTGACCAGGACAAAGCTCGCTCAAAGGAGCCCTGTCTTATGGACAAACTGTGCAGAGAAAAAGACTTTGCTGGATGGTTCAAGGTTTCTGCTAAGGTGAGCAGAATCTAATCAAAGCATATTAAGTTTTGCTTTTAACATCTACCAAACGCAGAAAACATACGTTTTCCCATTTAGGAAAATATTGAAAATATCCATCTAAGACAAATATAAATTGTTTGATAAATATATATCAAACAAAACATTATCATCAACAAAACACCCAAAGTTTGGGGCTGCCAGTGAGACTATTGAAGTGTTTCAGGCACAAAATCAATAAGACATTGTGCAAAGCTTTTTAAAGCATTTGCCTTAATAATCACTGCAGCAACCTCTCCATTTATTTTCCACTCTTTTTTTCTTTGTGTGTGAACTTCAGGAGAACGTTAATGTGGATGAAGCTGTTAACTTCCTTGTGAAGCACATTCTGCAGTGTGAGGAGTCGCCCCCTGAGGAAGGCCAGAGTGGGAACATTACCCTGAAGCAAACACCAGAAAAGAAGCCCTCTAACTGCTGTTAACAGCAGAAGTTTTGGGCTTGTTTAATATTAGGCAAGATGGAATTTTTTTTCTTTCAATTGAATGGAACATTCTTCGGACCTTTACTGGACCTTCATTTGATGGTTTAGGGGGTAGTGGGGGTAAAATTCGAGATGGTTGCTCACAGTAGTCCTGAAATATTTTTAAAATGACTTTTCATCATTACTGAGATATTTTACTAAAACGTTCATAACAGCATACAAATCAGACTAAGAATTTCAGTAACATACAATAGAAAAACTGCCTTTGTATTAAAAATTGCCTTTGTAACTGAATATTTATCAGAACATTGGTGCTATTACTATTCTTATTCATACAATAGTTTGTTTTTGTGTTTTAATATTGACATATAAAGCTGATGTCATGTTAATAAAGCAACTCAAAATATACGTGTACTCTGTACTTTATATTGTATCTGGGCAATACCGTTACGAGGCTGCTCCCCCTTTTTGCCTGACCAAATTTGCACCCCTGGATGTGTATATACTAAGCCTAATATGCCCCCTCCCATTGCTGTTTTATTTCCTTTTAGTGTAGGATAGATGATGTGAATCCTAAAGTAGCTACTCTAACATGACTGAACAGTATTTCTATAAAATACTCTAACAATAACAGGCCAGTGCAAATCATAAATACATTTTATTTAACATACCCCAGTGAAATTTACTTTCAAATAGACTTCCACAAGTAAACTTCCTTCCCTTCTGCCTCTTTATATACAGCACTGTGCAAACGTCAGAGACCACCCTTCATATATTGAATAGCCAGTCAAAACGAACGTTAAGTATGATTTGTTCTTTTTGTAAGGAGATTAGATATAACATCATTCACATTGTATAAGAGGAAGAGGAAAGTCAAAAGTAATAAAGTGGAAAATAACAGGCATTTCCACAACTGGAGTTCAAAAAATTATTAAAAGGTACAAAGAAAATAGGACTCCTAACAACTGTAAAAGACCTGTTAGACCACCAAAACTGTCCCCTTCAGATAAACAGATAAATCAGAAAATCAAGCTCCACTCTTGCTTCAGATCTGAAAAAATGCTCAGGTGTTTTGTCAATCCTTCTGTTGTAAGAAGACAACTCAAAACTATGAGTCTGAAAGGATGTGCAGCTGTCAAGAAGCTGTTACTAAAAGGAAATAAAGAAAATGGACTGACCACCCCAGAGTCCAACCCTCAGCATCACTGAATGTGTTTGGGATTTGCGAGAAGCAGAAAATGCAACCAACTATTAAGACTGAACTTTGGAGGTGTGGAAAAATATCTCTGCAGATTTCACTGTAAAAACAAGTCTCCTGGAAAAAAACACACTAAATACTGAAAATTTGATATTTTGTTTAGTTGTTGGGGCTTCTGAGTAATTTTCTGTTAAATATATGTTTTCTGCTGTTTTCCTTGACGGTGAAAATGAATAACTTATTTAATGGCTGTTTTGACTGGAAATGAAATAAATGATAGGTGGTCTCTTGTACTTTTGTACAGTACTGTATATATACACTTGCATTCTGCTTAGTTTATAAAACCCAATAACATTGACTTTAATAGATATTATTCAAGACTTTTTACATATTTCGATTTGACTGCAGCAACTTCAGAGGAAACACAAGAACAAGTTTATCAGTAAGTAAAACTGCCTTACCCTTTTTATTCAATGGAAATAATTGAATAACGTGTGACAAATTCTTCAGCAAACAATGATGTGAGTTATATTCACCTGATTTAATGATGATGCCTTGGGTGTGGGGGACATGCCGAGTTTCTAATAAACACCTCCCTGGTGATTTCTCTTATTTCCCTTGTTAATCTGCCAGCAGCTCACGGGCTAATTAACAGATCAGCATGGCGGGAGCTCATTGGTGGCGTCCTAATATGCTCCTACTGCTGCTGCCTAAAACAGTTTTAGCAAACTATTATCAAAGAGCTCCCTTATGTAATACTTCCTGTGATAGTTTCCTATTTTAATATTGCCAAAAAATCCAAAAACACAAGGCAACAGGAAAACATTTTTCGTGCAGAAACAGAGGGAAAAAGTATCTATGACATCAGAAACTGCAAGAACTCTGCTGAATGTGCTGACAAAATGCCAGATGCACTACTAGATTGTGTGTGTATATATAGGCAATAACTACCAGCTTGACCCACTTCTGGGCTGTTTTACTGAGGAAGTGTTTGGAATTGCAACATACTGTTGCAGCCCCTAGAGACCTGTGCTATATTGAGTGAACTACATTGGATTAAAGAGTTTGTATCAGTTCTGACCAGCAGTATAACATGCTACTGCACTCTGCTCCAATCTGGCGTCTCCTGAAGGATTGTTGTTAGTGTGCTACATATTCCTAAGGGATTTTCTCAGGCATAGTTAAATCCATGTAGCGGAGATGCGATGATTGTTTCTAACCTACGATATGGTCCTCAAGAGGCCCATAAAAGAATTAGGTACCATCTGTTTGGGTGTGTAGATGGGTGTAAAAACAAGACTGCTCTGGCTCTGGGCCCTGAGTGCACTGCTAGAATATAACAACATAGAGGAGAGAGCTAAAATCACATAACTAGACCTGCCACAATCTTCTCTAAAGTGCTGACTCTGGGCCTTTTATGTCACATTTATTTGGCATGCACTGTACCCAGGGCACGATTTGATGGGGGGATGCAAAAGGATGCCATGCCCCGTTTAAAAAAGGACAAAAATAATCCTTGTGAAACTGTCATTGCCCTTGTCCATCCTGTTAAATGAATGTCATTATGTAAATTCCCATAGGAGTCAAAAAGCAAATGTCTGTTCAATTAATCTTTTACTCATTGTTACTAATTACTAAGTTACTCATTGTTTTATATAAATGTAGTGCATATGCCAACTGGCCACTTTTAATAGTCAGGACCCACTGGACTACAATACAGCAGGTATTATTTGGGTGGTGGATCATTCTCAGTAGTGTTGCACTGGTACAAGTGGATCAGACACAGCAGTGCTGCTGGAGTTTTTAAACACCTCATTGTCACTGCTGGACTGAGAATAGTCCACCAATCAAAAATATCCAGCCAACAGCGTCCTGTGAGCAGCGTCCTGTGACCACTGATGAAGGACTAGAGGATGACCAACACAAACTGTGCAGCAGCAAATGAGCTATCGTCCTGACTTTACATCTACAAGGTGGACCAACAAGGTAGGAGTGTCTAATATAGTGGACAGTAAGTGGACATAGTGTTTAAAAACTCCAGTAGCACTGCTGTGTCTGATCCATTCGCACCAGCGCAACACACACTAACACACATTAGGGTCATTGTAGTGCTGAGAATCATCCACCACCGTGTGGCGGTCCTGTGGGGGTCCTGAGCAATGAAGAACAGGATGAATGGGGGCTAACAATGTATGCAGAGAAACTACAGTCTGTAATTGTGGAACTACAAAGTGCTCCTGTATTGTAAGTGGAGCTGATAAAATGCACAATGAGTGTAGAAAAAAGGAGATGGTTTAACGAAGGGGTCGGCCCGTTTAAATTTATACATACTGTATATGATCTATTGACGTTTGCAACATCACAAAAACAATGAGTTTGAAACACAGTTTTTGCAGTTTACTTTCCATGTATGTGCAGTATGGACTGGGGAGTGAATGGTACATTTTGAAACTTTAGTACTTTTTACATACTACATCGAACGATCCTTTATAATGACATGGGCCCTTTAAATGTTGATCAAAGAGACGGGTCTTCAGACAGTGTTTGAAGACATCAAGGGACTCAGCTGTTCGGATAGCCAAGGGAAGTTCATATCACCACCTGGGTGCCAGCACAGACAAGAAAAGATTATTATTATCTCGCTGCCTGACTCTTGATCTAGGCTGTTCTGAGAGACTAATGACGGAAAGAATACCTTTAATAATAAAACGCTACTCACCAGTGAGAGGATTTGAGCATTCATGGATTCAGAAGATTTAAAGACATGCAGTGATTCATCTCTGTCTTGACTCAAACCTGCCATTTTTAAATGAATCCCAGTGAGAGTTAATTGGGTTACTTTATTAGTGGGCATTGGAAATGATCAAAAGTGTTTATGGTTTCTAGGACGTTTAGTTAATGACTACGCAGAAGTGCACTCGTTCTTAACAGTAGCATTAGGCAGCAGTATGACACATTTGCCCAGGATGGCATTAAAGGCCAGTATTACTGTTTATTTTATATTGTTATTGTTATTATAAGTGCTGGGCAAAAGTCAGATACCACTGGCAGGGATATTTTTTCAGGCCTCTAAAATATAGCCATAAAAGTTGGTCATCAGAGTACTTCACAAATTTAGACTCATCAGTCTACAAAACCTTACTTTGCTGATCAGATGTCCAATTTTGGTTCTTTTTTGTGTATTTCTTCTTTTCAGTAACAGCTTCTTGAAAGCTACACATTCTTTCAGACCTGTAGTGTTAAGTTGTTTTCTCACAGTGGAAAGATGGAGACCTGAGTTTTTCAGATCAGCAAGAAAGGACCTTGATTTTTTCCTATCACTTTAAGAACTTTTTATCTGAAAGTAACCATTTGGTGGTTGTTAGGAGTCCCATTTTCTCTGTGTTCTAAAATAATTTTATTATATTCATACAACTCCACTTTTGGAAACTGCTGTTTTTTGTTTTCAGTTATTTTCCTCTGACTTTCCCCTTACTTATGCAAGTGTGCTATCTTTACAACTAGTCTCCTTACGAATATCTCCTTTTTTTAACCCGTTTCTCTGAAGGACAATGTAGTGTCAGTGACACCTTTGGGAGCAGCTTTTGTTGGGACATAGTTATAACCCATTGGCTTTAGGATTGGAAGGATGGAAGAATTAAAGTGGCAGCAGAGTGGACAAAAGTAACGAGTAGATAAATCACATACTAAAAGATTTTATATTGTACTTAGTGTTTGAAGCTTTTGTGTAATTTTCTGTTAAATGTATTATAGCGTCCTGCTATTTGCACTGCCATAGAGGCTCTGGGTTATGTTTATGTTGTTAATGTCGTTGTTTGCTGTGTGGTGTGTTATTTGCGTTTTATTGTGTCTGGGAGTGTGGGTATTTTGTGTTAGGGGTTGTTCACTATTGGGTGGATGCCTTTGGCTAATGGTGACATCCTCTAGTGCCATGCTATGTACCTTTCTGCTGGTGTTTCAATAAAAGAGCGCTACTCACAGCAGAATCAGGGTCTCTTTTGTGTCTCTTTCTATGCCGACGCCACAGTAATTTCTGGCTAATTTTTCTGATACTGTGAAATATATACCTTGTGCTTAAGGTCTGTGGTTTCTGAAAGGAAAAGGACTGTAATATGACTAGTCATCATGTATTGCAACAGGATGCACATAAGCCAAATGTTTTCTCTTAGAGCCTTTTAGCTGACGCTCTATTACTCTGTCTAATCTCTCAATTATAGAGCACTGAGGTGGTCTTCTACTACGCTCATGTATTTATCTGTGAAAGCGACACCTTGAGGCTGTGTTTTGCTGACATGGTGTGTATTGTAGGGAAGATATTTTTACTCCCCCATCTGTTCTACACTGTCCTGTAGTTTTACTTTCCAGTGTCCTTGCTGTGTGTCTGGGGATCTGTTCTACATAGCACTTTTTCTAGTCTTCTCTCTCTATCCCATTTACAAACATTCTCGCTCAATTACAGGTTCTCCTGGTGAAGCGCAATGGAAGAATCAAGAGGATTTGATTTTCTCATCAATCACGTTTTCTTTAGATTAAGGCAGTGTCTCGATGGTCTTCTGAGTCCCTGCATACCCCATCCTAAATGAGATTGGTACTGACACGTTCCATCCCCAAGCTGTTTACTGTGAGTGTTTGTAACATTGAGTGTATATTGTGCTGGTTGGAAAACTGTCTGAGAGAAGCATTAACTCTAAATAAGAGTCCATGCCCTAGATACATCAGACACAGTTTCAGAGGTCAGCTGAAGGGCTTTGCACAAACTCCTTGAGTAATAATAAATGACTGATACATAATATTCAGTATTTCATGTGTATTGTAGTAAACTATATTTACAATGAAAGACTGATTGACTACGTGATCTGTGTTCAGCTTTGTGCTTTGTGTGCTGGCATCATGCACTGGTCATGCAACATTGGGTCACAACACTACTTCAGAGATGACAATGATAGTAGAGTGTGATAACGTCATTAAAAACTCATAGGTAATCACAGAAAAATGTGGACCGAGTTTGATTTAGCTGGGGTATATGCTATAAGTAACGTTAGAGGTCTATTACTGTGGAAATCTCTTCACAGTCTGAAGTGCAACACTGCCTCCTAGTTTGTAGTCCCATTCCAGATAATCAACTGGAGCTGGTTAAAACAAGTGTGAGACTGCTTTAGTTTACAGTGATCAAGATAATTATTCTGACTGAATTAGTCAGTGATTAAAATCTTTGATGACTTCATAGTAACTAGTCTGCCAGTTGCTTTAAAGCGAAACATTTTTTGTATAATGTGCAGTTTTTAAAAGTACTCTTCATCTTTACGCATAGACCGAGTGCTGTAGCTTTTCAAATTTCTATCAGAAAGTAAAATTTCAGCCAACTATTGCACGCATTTCACGTACCAAATCTTCCAAATCTTAACAGGTTATCATGTTCAAACAAACATACATAACGCAAAGGATTAACTGAGGCAAAAGCTTAATGTGATGGGGTGAAAGCAGTGAGAAAGAAGAAGCTTCCCAGCATTCTTAGCGGTTTTGCTGTTGTTCTGTTAATTAACTCTTATTTCTCTCATTTATAGATATAATTCTCTTTGTAAAATGTTATTTTTGAGGCAAACTCTCACATTAAATGTGATGTTTTGATGCATTTTACTTGTTATTATTCAACTGTGCCATCCTGTCTCCAAATTCACAACATACTGACAGGTGGAGCGTTAACTGGGAAAGGCGCTGACTCTGCAGTGCTAACAGAGGTTTTCTGTCATAACAACAGGAGAGGTCATCCTTTCTGTTTAAGCGTTGGGGAAAAGTGTAACACAGCCAATCATATCAGACCTCGTAAGCTGTAAGCCAATCATATCAGACCTGGGGGAGGAACTCTAACTGTACTCACCCTGCGAAGTCGGCAACAGCTGAAGATGTGACAGGATTTTAGCAAAAAGCGTACTATAAAGGTTAGGACTTATTCAAAATATACAATATACAGTCTAAATCAGTAATAAGTAGCTAAAGAAAAAATATATCTGATTTGGGCAAATTGTGGTCAGTATAGCTGGCTATCAAGTTTTTGGCCTGTTGCTTTTTTAGCCGGCTAACTAGCTAGTTAAGTGAGGTAAGTTAAAGAAAAGGGGATAACGTTAGGCCATAAAGCACCACGTATTATTTGTTTCCATGTTTCTATTCAGTATTTTCAAAACAATCGCAACAATATTAGCTATATTATTTTTTACTATCTGTATGTAATACTGGTATTATATTATGTATGTATGTTTTGATTGTAACACAATTTTATATCCTTGAATTCCTTAATCTGTAAATGGTAAAATCTGGCAGAAGAGGCGGCACCTCCATAGGAGGCCAGTGAGATGAGAAGATATTTGCCAGTTCAAATACACAAACAAGATTTTTGCCAGTTTTTGTAAATCTAAGTTTAATAAAAATAATGTTACTAAACACAGAACAAAATCACATTCTGTCTGCCTGCATTAACTGAGATCATACCAATCTATAATCTGTTTTAATAATATGTTTAGGACTTGTAGTGTACTTAAGAGGGAGGAGACAGCAGTGCTTGATTTTAATACCTTTGTTTGATTTGTGATCCATGTAGCTGGACAGACAGAGCATTTAGGTTGTAAAAGATCTGTGATTAATACATTATGAGGAAACAACTTCTGTGTGCCAACTTGAACAAATAGCCATTTTTGATAAATTTCCCACCTATTGCTACTCTAAAAGTTCATGATGAACAGACATTTTGGGGCCAAAAAAAACCCATCCTCCTGGGGGGAGCGTGCCACGGACCCTTAGTAAAGGCTTAAAAGCCTATCCATAGATCAACAGTGACACCCCTGGCTGAATCTAAAGTGTGCAGAAAATAACAGACACTACTGGGTTAGGGTTTTGATTATGAAGGAAAATGCTTTGCTGGGCCTTTAAGCAAAACATCCAGTTGTGTGTAAATGAGTTTTCCATTCTCTAAATGAAGCATGGAGGATATTATCCCAGCAGTTCTTTGCAGTTTCAAATTACATGTCACTGCTGTCCATGGTTCTGAACTTTATAGTAATTTTTGGTTATCATGTACAAGTTCACTTGACAAAAATGCCTGAGATGTCTTTTGTCATTGTTATTGATTGCAGAAGCTTCCGAGCTGTAGAGGTGCGGTAAAACGTGTTCGCAGTGAGAGAGGGTATGTGTGTGACCAGTCTCAGCCTGTGTGGCGATGGCGATGGCCCCATGTGGGACAGCAGATGGCTCTCATGAACAAGCGGATGATGATGCAGGCATGTGGAGCCTGAGAAAGAGAAAGAAGAAAAGGACACAGCAGAGAAGAAAAGGGACAGGGTACGGGTAAGGGACATGTCGTTCCATCATGGCTTATTGGAATATTGCCCGTTGTTGCAACATATAGAGACAATCAACGGTGACACTTCCTACTGTAGATGATTCTACATTTGAGAGAAAATGAAACAGCCAATATTGAGTTATGAATGTTAAAAGACGCATAACTGACTTTTCTTTGCTTTTTTGAAAAAAATAGTTTGTAAATAAGTATGTAAGTATGTAAACACTGTTAAAACCTCAAAACCTGTTCAACATTTCAGCCCAAAAAATCCACCTTTGGTGGATCAGCAACCCAAATGTTAAGAAGATAACATTTGCAATTTTGTCCTTTTAACAAAAAATCAAACCACCTTGGGAGCCACAACATTTTATGTCCATTTCCCCATCTTGGTTGTAAATATGTCTCAGTATGTGCTATGTACTAGTATAGGCTGAAAAATATAATATAAATAAAAATGCAGACTAACTTTGCTCTGCTTTAAGCTTTAGCTCAGATATGGCCACTTTTCTCACATCTCTGGCAGGAAACTTTTCTATGAAAGTAGAATAGCTTCTTTTGACAAGTCTGAAGTCAGTTTCTCATTCGCTAGCTTAAATTTTCCGGTCCACTTGAAATGGTGCCTGAGATGCCAGAATGTAACTGTTGCTTCATTTAAGGTGGAACGGGAACCCTGGGAATGAGAAGCTCACTTCAGCTTTGCGACTTTTTAGTGTTTGACAGTTTCTCACTGCAGATTAAACGTATTAGGTGCTTATGAATGGAAACAAGTAAGTTTGTCTCCAAATTATTGATGTTCGTCTTAAATCTCTCCTTTTGCCTTTTAGTTAGCTATTAGCTAGGC
>JAILXH010145449.1:0-11607 GCA_023558415.1 Piaractus mesopotamicus
GTACTTCACTGTTAGTATGGTGTTCTCAGGATTATACACACAACCCTTCTTTCTTTAAACATGACAAGCTGAATTATTTCCACTTTTATTTCATCTGACCAGAGTACACTGTTCCAAAAGAGTTCTGACGTGTCTAAATGCTTGTGTGGAAAGTTTAGATGCACATCTCTGTGCTTCTTTATTAGCTAAGGAATTTTGCATATGGTGTATGAATGGATATGATCAAGGTGCTGGCAATTGCTGATCGTTTTCTTTGTAAGTGTTGCCCCTGCTGCTTTCAGGTCATGCTGCAACTCTTTTCAAGTGACATAAGACATAATCTATGTAAATTTGTAGTGGATATATGCACTGGAAGTATCATTACCAAGGGCACTGGTATATAAAATTATATGCAAGAGATTGGGCACCCCTGGCCAAATTATACATCTTGGTCATTTTAGAAGTGAAAATAAGTAAACAAAAAATAGCAAACTAACATTTTTCAGCAAATGTGAATGCTCAGTTATTTTATGTATGATAACTTAAAAACAGCAAATCTTATAAACAGGAAAAACAAAAAGTGGTATGTGCAAAAGCTTTCCAGTTGTAAGGTTTATTAACTTGTTAGCTGACTTGTTAGGACTGTTTATGGCACGTTATTAATAGTCATTAGGAATCGTCAGGTGATGACAATTCCAGACCAGGCTACAAAAAAATTATCAAAGAGCTTCCAGATGATCCACTGTCTAAAGTTTGATTAAGAAATGCCTGTTAGGGGCAACTGTGGAGGTTAAGGTCAGATCTGCTAGATGAAGAAAACTCTTAGATAGAACTGCATGTATACTGGTCAGAAACACAAATCAAAACCCCCATATGACAGCAAAGGACCCGCAGGAAGGATTAACTGACACTGTTGTGGTGGTGCACCACTGCTTGCTCAAACATGATCTGAATGGAAGAGTCATCAGAAGAAAATCTTACCTGTGACCCCTTGACAAAAGTCTGAAGTAGGGATGCATCGATACTGATACTGGCATCGGGCTGATACCATGCTCATTTACTCGTACTCATAAAAATTCACCAATATCAACATACCGATACCCACTCATACCATGTGACGTAAGACGCATGTACACTGCTGCACTAATGAACAAATGCAGTGAAGGAGGCTCTGCTCACACAGAGAAGTATTACTGACTGTTACTGTCGAACACAAAGCCGGTGATCACTTTAAGCATTCCACCTTTGCATGATGTGTGATGTTGGCCAGTTTTTAAACATCCACAAATTCAACTGTATATACATAGGTTAGTGAAAGTCAACATTTGCTACCAAAGTGCGTATATACCGACTTTACTCTGTTCGAAAATAGGCCATAGAGAGGCTGCATTTTCCTACCGTGTACATCACAGCCTGGCTTTTATCTTCCATGCACAGTGTTGGCTGCACTGCTGTATCAGTCTCAGTACTCGGTGCACAGCATGTTATTTTAAATGAAACAGCTTTACTTGAAATTGTTCACGGACAGAGCTGTCTGTAGAGGCTGTTTTTCACATAGCATCGACTGAGCTTTTTCATACAGTGTGAGTATACAAATGGAAGACTTACACTTACTTCTGCCATACAGAACGGTCTATTCAAACAAAGTGTGAGTCACTAAAGAACAAAATTTCTAAAATCACACAGTGTATGTCTGGCTTTAGAGGGCATTCAGCCACAGCTCAACCAGCCAGAAGCCTCCAACAAGACACAAAACTTCAAACAAGCTTGTGTCTTTGCCCACCATTGACACCTCCTACCACAAGTGTTGCATCCACAAGATCAGTAGCATTGTGGACGACCCCTCCCTCCCCTCTCAGGGACTCTTTACCCTCCTGCCACCTTCAAAAATCAACAAAATATGTAATTTGACTAGGGATACCCAAACATTTTTATATAACTATATATATAACCCCCTCAACCATCACACGTACACAGGCAGAGTAAGTGTCCTACCTCATGAGCAACATAGTCAGCAGGAAGTTTCTCCAGCATCTCATTGGCTTGACGCAGAACTGTGGCCTCCCGGGTCTCATCTCCCCCACTACTGCTGTCCTTAGGCTGGATGTTGATAATGGTGCTCAGAATCTCACTGGCCATGTTAGTCTGGCAGGAGATGTCAGCATTAGGATGAAGGCCAAAGACCTATTATATTACAGGCAAGAAGTAAAGAAAGAAAAGAAGGAAGATGGATTAAGCTTTAATGTGTGCTTAATGTCTTCTCATTTATAATCATTTTTATTACATCCTTAAATGTGCAGATTAAAAAAAACATGCAGAATACAGTAATAAAATTAAGTAAATCAGTAAAATAATCAAAATCAAAACCGCACAGCTCTGCCCCAATGTTATCTTGTTCATTTAACATGAATTCCTGATACATCCAAAGCAATTTGGGGTGTAAGTCTCAAATATGGATGCAATTAATACATCGATAATAGGCATCTTATTTTTTATCTCAATGGGATGGCATCCCCTTTCTCCCCCACCACTTGTCTGAGAGGAGTCTTTCCCAAGCCAGAACAAACCTGTGGTACAGTAAAAGTGACTGCATTGTTTGGATACTCTAGCCATTGACCTTCATATGCAATACAGAGATGATACATGAAGGCAGTTTATGCAGAACGTCTCTATAAATAAACAAGATCCAGTGGTGGTCTCTTCTTACACTGAGAGCAGGCCTTCTCACTTTTCCATGCAACACAATGAAGAATAATGTAGCGAAAAGTAGGGCACAACCTAATATGTTTCGTTTTTTGCTGTGCAATTTGCAAAATGAAATTAAGTAATATAAAAATGTATATATTTTAGCAAAAAAAGGTTTCCATTTGACCTGAATTCACGTCCATATTACTCAAATATTAATAAATCAAATTCATATATTTTGTCTGTTTTTTTACTTCTGTAAATACTAACCACAAAATCAAAACTCAATTTTAAAACACTGCTTAAGCACTCTTACCTCAGGTGTGTCAACCAGCGGCAGAGTGTCTATATGGGTATGGTACTCCTGCACCATTTTAGCCTTTGGTATAGTATATCCTTTATAGAAGCAAAACTTGTCCCCAAACGTGCTCTCACTGAACCAGATACGAGTGAAGGTGTTAAGCAGCCGCTTGTCCATGTCGTCTGTGACTCGGCCTCCATACTGCACCTAAGGGAGTTCAATACAGCCTAAATATCTACAACACTCATTACGTTCAGCCATACTGATAACATACATGACCACGAATTAGTGATCTAATTTGTTCGTCTGCATATAGCTGTAGGGTGGCTAAATGCTAAATACACTTTTTTGACTCCTACTTCTCCAAGCATGTAGCGCAGACAGTCCCAGTTCACACCATGCTTTACATCCACCTCCTCTAAGTGGTTCTGGACAAACTGCACACTTGAGGTGAAATCTGCCTGGTTGAACTCATAGGGGATGTTCCATCCTAGTGGACCAAATTTTCGTCTCTCCTTTTTTGACACAAAAAATTAAAAGATGAAAAAAAGAATATTGATCAAGAGAAACCATATGAGGCAAATAGGTCATGACAGATATATAATAATGAATGGTTCAAAGTAATATGTGTGCCTGAATCATGAACATTTATACATATGAAATCCATTTATCAATTATCCTTTTAACTGAAACCCAGTGATAACAACCTCACCCCTCTTTAAAGCAGTAGGGTTTGGCTGCGTCCTGAGGCTGGGCATTACTGCTCATATGGAAAGGAACATCTCCTGTTGTTTTTCATTGGCTCATTCTTTATGGGTTTTTTTTTCAGTTCTTTCTGTCTTTCTAGAATAAGAAGCACTGCAACTTCTCATTAAATCTAAAGTCTGCTATTTTAAATTCTGCTGCGAGTGTCTGTTAGCTAATTTAGCTAACATGAAGGCTAACGTTCAAGGTAAGCTAAGGTAAGCTAAGGTAGCTTAGCCAATAAACGTAATAATAATCTCTCTGTGAGGTGAACAACTTACTTTTGTTTATTTGTTTATTTACTATATATACTTAATATTTACTATTATTTATTTCCTAATAAGAACCATATTTTACAACTGAAGTTATAGTGCATAATAATTGAAAATGAACTGAACAATATCTAGATAAATCTGCGGTCTATACATGTAAGCACACAGCAGTTTCCCTGACTTGGCACACTTACATCTTCATGTGTTAGACTCTGTTGGAGTTATAGTAAATATTAATCATTCACACTGTCAGTAGTAGCAGTTGAGCCACTGACTTAATGGCTTTGTTGAAGCAAAAGGTCGCGAGACCCTGCTGCTGCATGATGCGGCTGACCAACGGAGGTGTATTCAGGCGGGGCTACTGGACACAGGCTAAAGGCTAAAGGCTATCATTACCTCAAGAGACTAATGGTTCCTTCCATATGTCTCTCTAATAACATAGGTCCCTCAGTAACAACCTGGACTACCATTAACTCAGACTGTAACTGACTACGCAGTGGGAGTTGAGGGGGAAAGAAGCCTAACTCATTCACTCAGCCACAGGTTAATTAATATCTAGCTACAGGGTGCAGCCCGAACCTTCTCCTACAATCTGTTGTGTTATGTGAAGTCGTGACTTCATGCCAAGCCAGTATAGTCAAAGGGTATCCGATGATATAGGCATTTAAAAATGCAAGAGCCAGTGCTTATTGGTGATGTCGAGAAATGGATCTCCTCACCTGCACAGTGGTGTGCAGGAAAGCCACAGCATACAGCAGAGGTCTCCACTGTGGCATGTTGGTAATCTCTAGCTGCTCCTGAGTGATGCTGTTGTAGGTCCTCCTCAAACCAGCTTTTACACCTTCAAACCATGGCACATCATATAGAGACAGTGAATTAGAAACACACAGAACCGTTAATACATCCATTTTACAAACTAGTAACTGGAATTCAAGACACATTTGTTCTATCCTACTGTGGTTGCTTGTTTTGACAATGGAAAGAAGGATATTACAGTCAAACTTCATTAATTAATCTGATCTAAATCTATTTCTATAATTGAAGACATGATCCATTTCAGATCAGGTTTTAGGATAACCGTCAGTTAAAATTCGGCTTAACAATGTAATGTCTGATTAATGCAAGAAAGTAAAGTTTTAATCTAAAAATATTGAATGTAGAAAGTTACTTTAAGACAAGACTCACAATAGTTAAAACTGCAGCCACCACATTAGCAATCAAGTTTGTATTAAAAGCAAATAAGGAAGTGAAGGGCCAATCTAGCTAAGAATAAAACAATCAAACTGCAACAGTTAAAATTAACAGTGAAGCATAGTCGAACGTTGGCTTTCAAACACCAAGTACCAGGCAACTTTCACACAGGAGGAGAGAACCGTAAGACCATTATTCTTGTAGTCTGAATACCAAAAAATGAGACAAAAAATAATGACTCATGATTTAAAGCTGCAATATGTAAGATGTGAGGATTTGGAGACCTCTCTGGTGGAAATGTGTAATTGCATGCAATGTGTAGAAGAACACTGTAATGTTTTGTGTGCTTTGGGCCGCCATGAGCGGATGAATCTGATGTTTGACAGCGCATTGAAAAAGCATAGAAAGACCAAAGACAAAACTTGGCAAAGGACTTGACTTAAAAGCACAAGTGACTTATCTACTGTTAACATCAAACCTAAACATCGAGCCAAACTTTCTTTGAGCCTGTGCATGAGATGCTAATACGCAAAGACGTATGATGTGGTCCAAAAAGGTCCTGCAAAATCCGACAACAAAAAATGTACATAGTGCTGCTTCAATTAATCTATAAAAATGATCGGACTCAAAGATTCAGGAGTTTTATATTGTTTGGTCCTGTTTTTGATCTCCCAGAAAACAAAGATGGTTATATTTATCCTGTAGTGTTGCTCAAAAATAAGAGCAAACCACAAAACCATGTCTGTTATTCAAATACAAACAAAAATAACGCTAAACTGCTCACCTTCTGGAGGCTCATTAGTGAACTTGATTGATGACTGTAGAAAGTTGATGGGGAATTTGGGGTGGACTTCTGTGGTCACCCAAACTCGGAAACTCTCATGGATGCTCTCTGAAGTATTGACAGTCTCCAGAAGTTCATCCAGGAAATCCAGACCAAGATGGCAATTCTGCAGCAGTAACCATCCTCCATCTGACATACTCTGAGCTAGCAGCCTCCTTGCATGCACCTCCTGTCCTTGTCCCATTGAAATGGGCCTGCAGGGAATGCTCTGAAAGAAGTCTCACACTCAATATATATCAACTCAATAATACATCACTCAACTATATATCCAAACGTCCTTTTTAATGTCCTTTCTATGTCAGCCATGCCCATTGCTTACAGGTGCACAAGCATACAGCGATGCATTTTTCATAGAATATAACCGGCAGTAGAATGGGTGATACTGAAGAGCTCAGTGATAATGAAGTTGATTTTTTTGTCCATTAAAAACTGGAATGTATTACTTTGTAATAAAAAAATGACATAATTCTTGTTGAATTGAAATTTTAATAAATGTCATTATGGTCAGTTCAGCCTCTGCAGCACCTCAACTGGTTTGACTCTGCTTTAGCACGGAGAAGTGAATGCTCCTGTAATAATACCTGTTGCAGGTATTAGTGTATATTTACAAAAACCCATAATTCTAATAAGGTCAAATATTAAGTATCTCTTCTTTGTGCAGTTTTCAATTAAATATGAATCTCAGTATAAATGACAGAGATGGAAGTGGCTGCTTGATTTACACACTGCCGTTACTGCAGAAACTGGTAGAAAACATTGAATATAATAATTTAGTTTAATAATTTGAAAATAATAATTTAGTCATTTTTGGTTTTATTGGCTTGGCAATTCACAACCAAAAGCCAACATCACTGCAAAAAAATAAACTTTTTTTTTTGACATGTTTAATGTTTTAATGTTTTGAGTTTCACTTGTAGCAGGACAGTACATATCAGCTTGATTTTAGCCACAGAGAACAAAAGTAAGCGCTTCCCTCCAATCTTCTTTTCCTCATCGTATGTTACCGTTTTTTACCAACATGTCGATTTGCATGGGAATAATATAACCTGGATCATTTCTCCTGCTAGTTTTATAGCAGATAAAATGCACCAAAATCTTTACTGACGTGGGAGCGTGTATAAAAACAAGACACCGAGCATTTGGACAGGACTTAAATCACAGAGAAACCTCCTCATGGAAAACGAATTCCGTCCGAATAGGGCCTTAGAGAAGCTGCTGTGTTACAGTTTGTGATGTTTCTGATTTGATTTGATTCACACCATTATTTTGTTATAGTTAATACAATTTTGCAAACCCTGGTTAAAGTAATGAGATCTGATTTATATGAGACCGATTAATTTATGAGACTGTACTATAATTTCCCCACCTGGTACCAATTTTATAGTCCAGTATAGTACAGTTCATGCCACATTGTGAAGGAACTCATCTTTCTTACTAACTACTGCGATGACATACCTTTGTCTTTGCAAGCCTCTCTATGTTCTCGGTGGGGTCTGAGCCCATAGAGAGAAAGCAGATCATTGGTGTCCTCTTGTCATTCTCTGTACACATGGTGTCCATGTCCAGTATCACACCCTCAGCATATCGCTGCCCTACTGACTCTGCGATGTACCTCCGCGCCTGCCATAAGATCACAGAGAACGAAGAGCTCAAGAATTAGCAGCACAGCTTCAGGAAAATATATATACAGTACGGTGTGAAAGTCTACGCACGTAAGCAGACACTTTAAAATGTTTATCTCAGAAGGAAATGTGTTTGTTTCAGTACAAATATAAATAATGTTAGAATAAATACAAATAAACATTTAAGACTTATCAAAAAAAGTAGTTGATATCTTATGAGCTGGTTAGAAGAACACAGTTTTGGTTTCTGACCCCTCTCCGATGACCCAGTTAATCACATGGATTGGTTAAAATTCATCATCTGCACAGCTGATTTCATTTAATGAAAGACTGATTGGCCAAAGTAATTGGCCTTCAAATAATATTGAACTGCCACATGGAGAGGTCTGGAAATGGTTAATCGATCACATTAACACACACAAAATGACTGCTTATTCAAAGACTTTTTCGCAGCACACTAAAGTAGCTGTAGTTATCATGAAATATCTGGTCACAGTATTTTCTAGAACAATATATTAAGCTAATTATAATTTTAACAAAACTGAGTAAACAGCCTGTGTGACATTTCAACAACAAAAAAATCTGTCATAGAGTGACCTAGCAGTTTGAATCTGTTAGATTATAGAGTGCAACGCCACTGACTTAATTTAGCATTGCCACAGAAATAGCATGTTGACTGAATGATGGGGACTGAACAGGTGTGTCAGGGCAAGCTGTAGATATGCAGTACGTCATCCACGGCTCAGAGCATTCGGAGATGTTATGGACATACAGTGCCCTCCACAAATATTGATACCAATGGTAGAACACGAGCGGAAGGGACTTTAAAAAACATTCTTTATTGCTTGTCCTTTTAACCTTCCATTTGAAATAGTAACAAAAAAATAACCTTTATTTGAAGTACAACGATCGAAAGAAAAAAACTACAAACACTTACAAAGGTCACAAAGGTTAAACTGAAACCCAACTGCCCCTGCCACGAAGCTTAAACTGGGCCAAGCTTGGACCTTCCAGCATGACAATGAGAGAAAGCACACCTCAAAAAGCAACACAAAAATGGTTCACTGACCATAGAATCAAGGTTTTACCATGGCCATCCCGGCCCCCTGACCTAAACCCCATAGAAAACCTGTGGGATGAGCTGAACCTCTTCAGCTTCACAAGCGTGGACTTGGACTCTGAAGGATCTGGAGAGGTTCTGTGTGCAGGAATGTTCTCAGCTCCCTTGCCATGTGTTCTCCAGTCTCATTAAGCATTATAAGAGAAGATTCAGAGCTGTTATCTTTGCAAAGGGCACATAAAAATATTTATTCCATGCTAAGATTATTTTTTTTTCTTTCAATCATTGTACTTTTAATAGAGAATAAAAAAAGAATATCATTATAAGTGTTCATATTTTGCATGACATTAATATGGACTACTACATAAGTCTGCATATACTGTACTACTTTCAAAACTCAGCCAAAAGTGACTTGGCTTTGCCCCTTCCTCATGTGGTATTTACAAGGAGTTGATGAGTATTATGGCCCTGTAATGTGATGAGTGCAATCACCACACCTGTGTTTATTATAATCAGTCTGTGCAAGTGATTGCATACTGTATGCACAAGTACATAATCTGTCACAATCAGTCAAGTATTTGGCAGCATCACAAATAAAAAAATAAGGTCTCCTGCTTTTGTGAAGTGCTGACAATAAAAAACCTGAGAAAGGGCCTGAAAAAGATCAGATTGTTCATTTCAGTTCAATCACAGAAACTAAAATTTGCAGTTATGTTAAAAAAACATAAAATGCTAAAAAAGATAAGTTTGCAGTGATGTTACAAAAAAGTGGGAAAAACAAATGTATGAATAAAAGAAATGTATGAGGTAGATTTGGGCTGTTATGGGAACAACTGCTTGCATTTGGAGCTGCAGTGCACTACAAACTACTGTCTCGCCATGAGTACAGGCCTGTGGACAACTAGAGGGTGCTTCATAGCCCACTGGTAGTCCATGGCCCAGCGGTTGAGAAACACTGGACTAAACATCACAGGAATTAAACCAAAACAAAAGTGCTCTCTGTACTGTTTTTCACTATACCTGTGCAATAGTGCGATCAGGACACCAGCTCCGGATCAGCAGTAGTTTGTGGAAAGCATCCAAAAGGCTGTCATAGCCATCAGGAAGCGGTGCCTCCTCTGGAGCTGCTTCATCAAACCAGCTCCTCCAGGCCCGGTCATTGTGTGCTACCTGTGCTAAGAGTCTTGTGAAGGGATGCAAGCTGGACAAGTGCACCAGGTTCAGCCAGGTCATGTCCAGGATCCAACGCTTTGGTTTGGGCTCCACTGAGTTAAGGTCGAGTGAAGCTCCACCTGCCAAGAACAGTGTAACGCTTGATCACCACTGTTGTGTTAAGGCAATCGACACACTGTGATGCTAAGACAGCAGTTCAGCAGTTTAATTCAAGAGAGTTTGCTCAAATAAAACTATGTTGGTCTATCTTCATTGCATATGGACAGTGAGAAGTTGCCTTTGCTCTACTGGTCAGTGCAATCAGATGAAACATGATCTCTTTCAATATGATCACATAAGTTGTATATGATATAGTTCTTTAAAAATTGATGAAATGATTAGCACTTCAATTACTTAGATGTGTGACTGGGTTAAAAGGGCATTTCCTACCAAACACAAATGACTTTACCTTTGATGAGAGCTTGGAACTCGCTGTGAGAAATGTTTTTAGCTTGAAGGTCTATCTTCAGCGCCAGGAGAAGGGTGAAGAGGAATTTGTGATCTTCATATAGGCCTCGGGCTGTGTAGCGAAATACTTCATAGGTGAGAAAATCCATAATGTAGCCCAGCCTTTTGGAGGTGATCTGAGACTTTGGTGACTTTTCCAGAGAACTGTCAAAAATGCCAAGGAACTGCCGTAATGACGTCTGGTACATGACATTGACCAAGCTCATTTCGACAATTAGGAAGTACAGGATGCTTCCCCTCGTGGCTACGGGACGGTACTCCTCACGGGCATGATTGATCTTGATTTCAGTTTCTGCAGCCACCAACAACTTCTCCCTCACCTTTTAAGGGGAAGTATATTGTTAATATAAAGCATGACAACATTTTTAGAACAGTGAATCACTTGTTGAACTACATAGAGATTAGATGAACATTTGTCTTAAACACTGATGAAAGTATAGAAGGTCATTTTCATACAGTGAAAATGTTTCTGAAGTCTAAAATCTAAGCAGGTTTCATTTCATATTTCAGTATTATATCCATTCAGTGAGATCAAATATGTATGACAAATTTTTCCAGGTTACTTTAGGCTGAACATGTTTTAATTCTGATCTCTAACAAGTATACAGTGTTTTTACAAGGCCTTGTGAAAGTATCCAAACCCCTTGAAAGCTATTTACATTTTCCAGATTACAAATGATACACATATTTTTCCAATTAGTATTTCGCTAAGTGCACTAAGGTGCCAGTTCATTAGGTACACTCACCTTATACCAACATTCATTAATCATTTTATTATGTGCGATTTGTGGCTTTTGAATTGTTGACTGTAGCCAATCTGTTGCTGCACAATTTATTAGTGACACTGTACCCCATACAGTGGAAAGGGACCACCAAAGGACTAAAGCTGGGACTGATTTATTGACAATTAGTGACGGCAGTAGGTAAAGCCAGCATCACTGTGCGTAACAGAGAGAACAAACAGACAACTTGCTAACATTTCTCAACATGGTGATTATTGCCCTTTGGATTACTTGTCTATCCGATGTCCGATTATACTGCCCAGGCCTAACTACAGTATAACAATAGTCCAAAACATTCAACTTATCTCAAAATTGACGAACTTTCTTCAAAAAAGAAAAAAATACACTGATCAGACACAACATTATGACCACTTGTTTCTACGTTCATTGTCCATTTTATCAGCTCCACTTACTATATAGGTGCACTTTGTAGTTCTACAATTACAG
>JAILXH010145545.1:6216-16217 GCA_023558415.1 Piaractus mesopotamicus
GCGTGATATCCAACAAACATTCAGACTAAAGGCAAAGTCAATCATTCCAGGTTTTTCCTAACAAAAATCAAAAGAAATAACTAAATGCAAACCAAACTTTGTGCAAAACATTGTCAACTGTTGAAATAAAACTGCTCCAATTTAAACATTTCAGCAAGATCTGTACAGACATGACATTCAGAGTCCTTTGTTCAACTTCAGCAACACTTTAGCCTCAGAATTCTCATCAGTGATTCCGGCTCTGTTCAGGGTGAGAATCAGGCCTGCACAGCTGAATAATCTCTCCACTGCTGCAGAGCTGCTGCGGCTCCACAGCAGAACTAGATTTTTAGGTAAAATAACATAATCCTCCTTTGCTGTAAAATCGTTACATCACACAGTTCTAACACAGTTTTCACAATAAATGGTCTTAAACGCTGGAGTTAACGCATAACTGCTAATTCACCAACCTTTAACGCTGAAGAATGCGCAGACTGCTGGACACACAGCAACGCAGATAACGAAATGGCAAAGAGAGAGATTTAAGACGAACATCGATAATTTGGAGATGAATGGACTTATTTGTATTTATAAGCGCTCAGATGATTTCCTGATATGTTTGATCTCCAACAAGCTTCTCATTCTCCTGCTTAATGTTCGTCTTTTTACGAGGCTGAAGTTGTTTCTTTCTCCTGCTTCTCGTTCAAATTCTGGTCGACCGGGACAATTCGAACGAGAAGCAGGAGAAAGAAACGACTTCAGCCTCGTAAAAAGTTGAACATTAAGATACATTTTACAAGAAACTCGTGGAGAAGTTTCCTGAGATGCGAGAAAAGCGGCTATAGCTGAGCTAAAGCTTAAAGCAGAGCAAAGGAAGTCTGCGTCTTCGTCTTTGTTTATATTTGTTAGCCTGTAGTAGAACATAACCACATACCGAGATATACTTACAGCCAAGATAGTAAAACGGACATAAATTGTTGTGGCTCCCAATGTGGTTTCATTTTTGTTGAAAGGACAAAATGGGTCTTCTTAACATTTCGGTTGCGACCCCTGAGCTAAGCCTACTAGTAAGGGGTGATCAGCGCATGGGGGCAGCGCGTGCCCGTTTACTCGAGGTTTTTGAGAACAGTAATATGCTCTTTAGTTTGTCTCAAGGCTGTATTTTGGGGGGAAAAACACAGTGATGTCTTCACCTCAAGAGTATTTGGTCCCTACAAGGGGCAACACAGGGCAACATACAACATTTCCTTAACTTTCCATCTGCACTTTCATCTTCCTAAGTTTTCAATGTTTTCTCTTTTTGCTGTCTGTTCTAGATGAAAAAGAGAAAATCAATCCGCAGGAATGATAAATAATGCATCGTCCACCACTGCAGCCCATGAACCCCAGAAACAGCGTTATGCAGCTTTCTATCTTCAGCAGGAGCGGACCTCTAATCCATGGAAGGCCTCTCAGAGTGTAAACTCAGTAAATAATTCAGTCTTACCCCTCCCGCTTAACTCAGCCCAAAACTCAGTGCAAAACCGCTGAGTCATTCAGATGCTTTTACAGCGTCCACTCAGATCTTTCTTTATCTGCTTTTTGAGCACTGACGTCTTTCACAAAGCAGGATGCCTCAGTTAGGCAGATCATTTTCTCCCAAAGATGAGGATTGTCCAATAAGAATGTCTCCCATCTAAATCCTGCTTTGTGAATTACCCAGCAGGTGTTTAGCAGAGACTAGCTCTACACACATCTTCCATTAGCTAATGCTAGTGTACGAAAATGCAAAACACTTGCCGGACCTCCAGCCTGATCTGGACTGGACCGGTTCATTTGTGCTGTAAAGAAAAAACAGGGTAAGCTTTGTTTCCCAGCCTTGCAGTGAGCAATGAAAAATGCACTGTTGTGCACCATTTGCATAAATACAAATGTATTAGACAAACCGAGAGCAGGAAAACTCTACAAATGTGTGCAAATAAGAATATGTAAAGAATAGCATCAATTCAACAATTACTGAATTGCAGGCTGCCCCCTAGAAACTCCAAATGGTAAAACACTGAGTGTGTTTACATGCACTTAATAAACTGATCATAATCGGATTTCTGCAGTTATCTGATTATTCAAATGGTCACGTAAACGGCATACTCCAATTTCTTAGATCGGTGTAAGGTCTAGAAATCTGATTAAATCCAATAAAGAGAGCTGGATTTTAGCTCAGTAATCAGATTTCTCAGTGCATGTATACTCTTACCCGGCTTTCTTTCAGATTTCTCAGTCAGTCCACAGGACCGGAAATTAGCAAGCAGTGTTGTGGGCATGTAGCACCAATTATTGCCTGACTCATGTAGACCCAGAGTTTTCCATTATCTGATTACTCAAGCGCATGTAAACGTGTTGATCAGATTACTGACAAAATCTGATGTTTTTTGCAGTTATCAGATTATTAAGTACATGTAAACACATTTAATTTTGTAGCAAAACCATTAAATTCTTCCAGTTCATTGTTCCTAAAAGGGCCCATATCTTACATTCTCCTTGTATTTTGTTTATTTTTCCCCTTTGTGTGATTTGAATTGAAAACAGTCATAATTCATAAGTCATTTTCAGATTTCCACTTTACAAGCTCTATTAATCACTTAGGATTCATTAGGCTGTTTTTATTACTGTACCCTCAAGACTGATAGATGTAAATGAGCGCTGTTCTGATTGGCTGATTGGTATTGCACTTCATTCAAAAAGTCAGGGCTGAAACGCTGCTTTTAAAACTTCACCATCAATGGGTGGAGCTAGATTATAATGTATAAGTCGTATACTGTAGGCTGAATATGTAAATATGTTGGATGTCATGATTTCAAGAGAAAATCGGACGCTTCTAGGAAAAAAGGACAAAAAAGAAGACTGAATATTCTTCTAAGGCTAACTAAGCTAGGTTTAAATTGTGTGGTATGCATGTTGAGGTAGAAGCTACTGGTCTTGCTTCAGTCTGAACATATTATGTCCAGAACACAATTCTTCTGTATTGTTTAGCAGCATGGATCGACATGGTTCCACCCAGATATTTGTTGTAATAGGCTTGTGTATTTTGATTCTTTAAAAACCTTCTAACAGGGGTAAGTCACAGCTGACTTGAGCTGAGAAAAGCCAAAGAAATCAGCCATAGTTCTTTTCACCTCCCAAAAAAGCCACTTGGTGGCACTCTATGACTGCAGTGACCATAGACATGCAAACCTCTCTCTTACTTCCGCTGGTACTCCAGCTGATTTCTTCCCTAATTTGCACCCTGTGTTGACAGTCAAACATTTAGTTGCCCCTGAATAGATTTTAGATGTCTGATTCAGTTCTATATTATTGATTACAGAAGGTAGAAGACTAATTTATTTGGAAAAGACATTATTTCATATCTAGACTCGTTTACTCAGGGCTTGGAAGATGATGACAACCTGTGCACATGAGCAAGTATATCTATCTAAGACTACAGGTACAAATGCCTGTACTTTAGGAATGTCTATGTTGTATGCAAAAGTTTGCAAAAGTCATGTTTTGTTGTCAAAATAAGTTAACACTCCACAGAGAGCACACGTCTGCACATTTTAATACACAATTACTTTTTATTTACTGAATTTAACGTACTGGAAAAAACAATTCCAGTTTACTGAAATTTTCAGTAAAATGTGCAGACAAAAGCCATATATAAGTGTGCTCTCTGTAGAGAATGTGTTCACTTGTTTTTCACTTAGAAAATCAACGATTTGACAGGGGGGTGTGTTCATACTTTTATGTATAGACAGTCTGATGTCCTATTTTACTAAAAAAAAAGCTGTAATAACATCAAACCTTTGCCAAGTTCAATTTTTTTTTTTTGTTTTCTGTCACACTAATTTATTTAGCCATAAAATCGTGTACTGGCACATGCAGCCGACAACATTTAAGCCTTCAGGGAAGAAAAGTTCAAAAGCTGGTAAGTTTAGCTTTTATTGTTTTCTTTATTCTTGACAAGATCCATCAAGCACATATCTACCCTGTCATACAAAATAGGCAGAGAAAAGAGTTTTTGTATTACATATTTTTGCAATATTCACAGAAAAATAAAGTAACTTTAAAAAAAAGTCTGAGAGGGTCTAACTTTAATAATAGTCAGTGAGTTAAGTGAAATCTTCCATCCCGTCACATCCCCCCGCCATTAGTTCAGTGTGATGGGGTTTTTATATATTTGACACAAATAAATCAATTACTTGACACAATAAATGAATAAAATCTGTTTTGGCAAGAACAATGTCTAACTGAGAGTGTAGTGACAAAACATGGACAAAAAAAGACCGTGTCCGTGTCCACGTCCACGGAACGACTCTTCAGTGACTCAAACTGATGAGTGGTGCTGAGAAAGAGGACATAAATAAACTCTCAGGGAGGGCCGTTAGTCCGGGTCGGATGCTGGGCGGTGCTTGGTTGTAATGTAGGGGCCGGACCGCTGACTCCGCCTCCGGTCTACTGTCTCCGTGCGTGTTGGCGACTGTGAGCGGTTGCGCGTCTGACAGCCGAGCCGAGCCGAGCAGAAACAGCAACAGCACCGGAGCGCAGAGGAGAGAGAGACAGAGAGCGTGTGTGTGTGTGTGTGTGTGTGAGAGAGATACTTAGAGGGCGGGAGACAGAGGGATTTCGGGGGGGATTTGAACGAAAGGGAGTCTGGATCAAGAGAGGATTCACGAAGAGCCATGGCCACTGAGACGAAGTCCTGTACGGGCTCCACTTTACTGCAGCCCATCAGCGAGATGGTCGACCTTCCCTTGGACCAGGTAACGATGAAAATGTGACTTTTTTTAAACGGCATTTTCTCATTTTTCCTTCTTGCGCCCGCTGTTAGCAGACTAGCGGCCGAGCTAATGTCGCCTGCATAACAAAATCATAACACTTTACGTTAGCAAGCTAGCAACCATTCCTCCTAGTATTCGACTGTTTTATGAAGGTGTTGAAATTTATGTCACACATGGTCAAGCCAAGACCCCTGAACTGGACCATCCGGACCATTTCATACCATCCTTTCCATCCACTTTTTTTCATTTTTTCAGACGTTTAAGTTATAGCTAGCTAAAAGAGTGATGAGCGGTAATAACAACTACGAATTCATCCGAGCCAACGTAGCGCACAGAGCTAGTTAGCTAACTACTAGTGTGTTCAAGCTAGCCTGTTTGTGCAGCTCTGCTAATGTCAGAAACGGTTAGGACCATAAATTTTGTTTTTTTGAAATTACACCAACCTTTCTGGGAGATGCCTGTCATCCTCCTCCTCACCTTTCCGTGCTACGAACTGCTGGAGAACGCGGTCAGGAGAAGCGAAGGGCCGTCTGTCTCCCTCTCGCACTAATTTTAGAAGGCAGCACTGCCTATATGGGTCACTGTATTATGAATTAGCGAATGCTTTGTCACTGTGGTTAAGAACAGACGGAGGCTTTTTTTTTTCTCGACCGAAATGTGAACTTTCTGACAGTGGAGACGGCAGCAGGCTTTCCTTTTCGTTTCCTCTTGCTTGTTGTTCTTCATGTGACGGGCTGCCGGTCAAACTTGTCATGGGTCAGTTGAGTGAGAAGAATGCAAGTGGCCTGTTGGGTTACTTTTTCTTTGGAAACCAGCTGCCCTCACTTGCCTTATCCCTCCTATCTACAAACTCGTGATGAACGAGATCATCCAGATCAAGCCTTGTGTTGTGGGTGTGTCTCACCACACTACTGAGCTTGCCTTGTAAATTTTTAACACGGTCTCAGATCAGATGATCCGCAGCTCATCACTATGGCCAACCACAAGTGATATATCCCTGTCACAGTCGCTTCACTGTGCTTTGTACACCGTAAGCTCATCCTATGTATTTATAGGGAGTTTGTACCCCTTTGCTGCAGATACAAGCTTCTACTCTGCTGGGAAGACTTTACACTAAGTGTTGAAACATAGCGGTGAGGATTTGATTGTATTTATATTTAGCCAGTGAGGTCATGTACTGACGTTGGATGATTAGTTCTGCATCAAAAATGGCACACCAACTCATCCCAGAAGTATTTGATGTTGCTCCATCACTCCGGAAAACACAGCTCCACCGCTACACATGAGCTCTGGAGACCTTAGGGCTCGTGTGTGGCTGTTCCTCAGCGCCCCATTCTATTGGCAGTGCTTTTCTGCAGATGAACACTCATGTCAGCAGTTAGTGCACCTCAGACTAACAGAATTCGCGGTGTCTGGATCCTTTCGGACATACAGTGTACGTCACTGATGTGTGAAAGCATGAAGCTATAATAGGGTATTGATCCTTTGTGACAGTTAATGGCTCTCGGGTCTGCTGCCTGTGCTCTGTCTTGCGTTGGAAATTGTACGTGAGAATGTGTTGCAATCTGCTAACAAAATCATGTTAGCCAGCTTCCAATATTTTATCTGATGTAGGTGAGAAGTTCGGTGGAAGTGCTGTGTCATTAAACACAATGTGAACTCATGCTTTGTTTGTTCATAAAAGCGATGCGTAGGTGTAATTAGTGTAGGCTTTCTTCAGGGACCGGTCTGTCATGGAAGACAGCAAAAGTTCCTAAAGTGTCCGTCGGCTCTCCCTGGAAAGGGATCACATAGTGCTTTAGCTGTGCTGATTTGGGCCCATGCAAATGCCTTTGGCACCGAATGTCTCACGCCAGCTGCCTTATTTTCCGAGTGCTTTTTCTGCTCTTTCGTCATTCGCATGCAAATATGAACAGGAATGCACCCTGAGATCCCCACCCATCAGCTCTGGAATGTAGAGAGGCAGTTTCACACTGCTGGTAGACCTGCATGTTTTTCCCGTGCGCACAAAGAAAAGACAACTAAAAAGCCTACGCTAACTACAACTAGCCTATTTATTGAATGACTACTCATTCCATTTGCCATGTCTGGCAGGTTAGATTATTAGTGTTAAACGCAGCAAGAACTTTCAAAAACCATGGAAACAGCATCATAGCTTTTGCCCCCTTTATTAAGAAAAATCTGTGTTGTAGCAACTGTAGCTTTAGCCGGTAAGCACCAGTACCTTTCGCTCCACTTTTGCTGCAGGGGTTTACTCTGTGCATGAGGCTTGGCCAGTCGTCCGCCACATACTTTGCCTGAGAACAGGCAGCAATAAGATGTCATGCCAGAGCTGTTGTAAATGTGACAGGAGTGGATAGTCTACAAACACTTCATGGTGCTAAGGGTTTACCTCTGGTTATAACTTCAGACAGCTTCCTGCAGTGGCGTAAAGTCTTCATAGGGAAGAAGAGGGGGAAGAATGTTTTAACTGAACTAATGTCATTAATTCAGGCATGCTGATTATTCTGTTTAAAGCCTTAATTTGGCTTGAATTGCCTTAAATAATGCAGCGATGCATCATGACAAGTACATACCTGTTGTTCTTTTGTTGCATGTACTTATTTGAAGTGAGTAGTGTAATTTGAGATTGGCCACCTTGCTGAGTGTATGGTTCTGTCAGGTGCTTCAACCTGACACGCCTGCTGAGCTCATAGGTGTTACTAACCATCGGTTTTTGAAGTGCTCTGGAGATTGTACATTTCTACCTATTCTTCACATATATGACAACAATTAAAGAACGGCCAGTGTATATATAATAATGATATTTTCAAGTTTCAAATAATTTGAGTGTGAGATCAAGATTTGATTTGATTTTCAAGGTTTATATGCTAAAGTGATTCCACAAAGTTCTGAAATATAATTTTTTTTTTTCAATATGTCACGTCAACAAATATTTGGGGCAACAAAATAAGCAAAATAAATGGAACCGTTAAAATTTTTACGCAACTTAAAAAGAGTCCAGGCATTTGAGAGTGGGTGTGTGCATAGTGTAAGCCCCTCCCACTTTACTCTGATTGGTTGCACCAGATGCCTAGCTTAGATCCTTGAGAGTGGTTTCCACAAAAGAGGACAAATGAGAGACCCTTGTAAAAGACAAAGGGGAGTATACAGTTTCAAAATTTTGTATGCTGATTTGAGTGCTATCAGTGCTAACATTTAAAATTGTTATAGCAAATAAGTGGCTTTCTGGGAGATATAATGGTGCTTTACCAATCTTTTAGAGAGTTTACCCGACTATTCAAATGCCCTCAGGTAGATTTTCTGGTCTGTTGAGAGGCAGTGCCTTTTGGTTTAAGAGCAGGGCTCTCACTGTCAATTATATACATAATATATAATGAATAATCAGGGTTTTCAATCAGAGTTTTAAAGAACTGGCCCAACTACAAAGATGGGTTTAACTGAACAATAACAAAACATGCATAGCCTTTCTTCAGCTCCAAAATACATTACTGAAAAAGCTAAATGACTCATAAATATGTTTCTTAGAAAAATATGTGGTAAAAAATGCATATAAACAGGTGTGTCCATCAGGTTCTGTTTCTTACTGTCATTGATACCACTAGAAGAATTTAAAGGGTGCATTATCGTCATGCAAATTGCCAAATAATCATTGCAGATTCCTCAATGAGGTAAATTATATATTTTTAAAACCAAGTAATTATGACAGTCCTGATTACTCTTTTGGACTTTATTCTCTATGAGAAGTGAGTGGCTGTGTGCAGAGTGCTCAGGTCAACTGCTTCTCATCCCTGTTGAGCACAGCAGGAATATGAGGCTAAGCTCTAATTTCTCTGAGGAACCCGAAGGAGGCCCTCCGCTCTTTTTAATTGCTGCTCCTCAAGGAATTGACTAGCTCTGATTGATTTCTGTCTGTTGCTGTTGTACTGCAGTGTTGTTCTCTTTATTTCTCCTCGGATGAGCTAAAGTTCTTTTTGCTTATTTCAGAATCAGAATTACATGAACAGTCAGACCCAGGCCTTCATTAATAGTGAGCCTTGAGCCTGTGGGACTCTCTAGATTTACTCAGTTCCAGGGATGTCAGCCCTTTCTTTCTTTCGGCTCATCCTCAAGCTAATGCCCACTAGCCCTATTAGTTTAAGTGGGCTTAAAGTGGGCTGTCTAAATGTTGTGCGAAAGGTTCGTCAACCGTCCGGCTATCAAGGATCAGAGTTGAAGTCTGCCTAAGTACTGACGTGGACAGCACAGTTTGAGTTGGATTTTTGTTTCTTTTTTTTCTGGAGCTGTTTCTGATGTGGTGTTCTGGCTGAGAGGAGGATTTTGACAGTTTGTGGATCTAATCCAAGATACTGAGCATTCAAGTTACTCAGACATCCAGATATGACTGAGAGACTGGAAAGTACTTTGTGTATTCTTTTCCTTGTGCTTAGTGGTAAAAACTTTGTGGTAGAGAAATTTTTGGGGCCAGTAATAATCCCCTTTGGAAATGTATCTACCACCAAGTTTTTCCTATGACTAAGTTGACTAAATTGAAAATGAAATGGGTTTTTTTGACTGACTTTTCAAACAGGGAAATCATCTTGGCACGTCCAGTCATTGATTTGCATTCAATTTGCAGTTGATTCTGAATTGCTTGCTTTGGTTGTTTAGACAGACCACAGACAATTGATATTTTGAATGCTTTTCAGCATAGACAAAAAAGGTTTGCACCTAGTCTGGATTAAGGAATTAGTATTAATGTTTTTAATTGTCTGCGATCTATGCAGCATGTGGATGTGGTGTATCGCAGATTTTTTACTTATTGGGCAGCTATTTATTGAAAGTGAGAGGTTTGTTAAACGTTATGCCGAAGCTCTGAATGAAAATGAAGATAATCGTAAATAATTTCACTTGCTCTAGAGGGAGATCATTAAGAGTGGCCTAGACAATTAACCTACAGGTTCAACAATTAAAATGGGTTGTTGAACCAGGGCTTCTGAACCCGCCTTAATATTGTTTTACTGGCAGCACCAGCGTGTACCCTAGAGACTGAGTTAGAACTGTGAACTGTTTTTACTTTGCATGTTTGGACATGGATGTAATATTCTATGCAAATTGTTCTTAAACATAATGCACTGTTTGTCTTCCTCAATAAGGGCTATTGATGAAGATGAAAATTTAATGTCTCACTTCAAAAACGTCCATTTGACCATTGCCATCAATGAAGAATTTAAATTGGCTTCAGCCTGT
>JAILXH010145546.1:0-10437 GCA_023558415.1 Piaractus mesopotamicus
TTCACAGTTTCAAATCCTCTAGAATCCAGGAGGAAAGGAATAGATTACTGTTATCATTGTTTAGTCATAAGCCATTCGCTGATAAAACAGCACTTATCCCATCTTCAGATAAGGCATTCATTGCCCTTGTTCTAGTGTGAACAGGACTAAGAGGACACGTACACATTTTGAAATCTATAGATAGAATGTCATTGTATGCTGTAGCATTAAGATTTCCCTTCATTGGAACCAAGCAGCCCAGCCCAAACTGTTAAAAACAGCCTGAAAGGCATGAAAAACAGGCTGCTCAGCTGTCATTGTCACCATGGAGACCCAATCAATGAAGCTCCTGATGAACAATTGTTGCAATGATGTTTGGAACTCAGTAGTAAATGTTGCAACCGAGGACAGATCATTTTTATGTGCTACATTGCTCAGCACTTAGCGGTCCTGTTCTGTGAGCTTGTGTAGTCTACCACTTAACAGCTGAGCTGTTGTCGCTCCTAGACGTTTCCAGTTGACAATGTTAGCACTTACAGTTTACCAAGGCAGCTTAAGCAAGGTAAAAATTAGACAAACTGACCTGTTGGAAATGTGGCATACTATAACAAAGCCACACTGAAAGTCACTCTTTAATATGACACATTCTACTGCCACTGTTTGTCTATGTAGATTGCACGGCAATGTATATAGTAGCAACAGCGTGAATGTCTGCTATCTTGTTCAGGATAAATAACTGGGGACAGTGAGTGCCAAGGCACAATCTAACTGGCAAATCAGATTGCAAGAATCAAGTAGCCAATCATGTTGCAGTATTCAAGTAGTTAATTAGAGCACTGGACACAACTGGCCAATCAGATTGCAGGATTTAAAAGCCAGTCAGATTGCAAAATTGAAATAGCCAATCCAAGCCCTGGATCCAGTTTGCCAATCATAAATAGCCAATCCCAGCCCTGGATTTAGTTTGCCAATCGTAAATAGCCAATCCCAGCCTTAAATTCAGTTTGTCACTCATAATACTGAATTCAACCAGCAAATCATCTCCAAAATAGCAACGTTTCAGGAACGTTTCAGTGTTAACTTTTAATGTATTTTCATGTAAAAAGGTTTATCTGAAGTGATTTTGAAGCATTTTTATTTGTCTATTCATCATTAAATATTTACATGATGTAAAGGACAGCTGCCATGTTCATACAGTGTAGAACGGGGGTTCTTAACCTGGGGTTCACAAGGGTGGTGCTGTATATCTCCTTAAATACAGACAAATAATTTCGACAAATGGCTGGCAAAAAAATCATATCATTAAAGTGGGAAAGAATGCAAGAACACAAAAAATGGATTTGTTTCCAGTTGTGTTAAAACTCACCTTTTTTGCTCCACTGCTGTGAAGAAAACAGCAAGGCAGCAGTCCAGGATCTCGGCTTTAAGTTGATTATGAATGTCTGTTGGAAAGTTAGGTAAAATATTTTTTACCATAAAAAAGGGGCACACTCTGAAAAAGATCAAAAATCCCCAAATAAAAATTCACAAAACCGACATTTTTTTTTTTTGGACGGTGACAAAATGCAGGTTAATAGGCCGTGTATTAAATTTGAAGTTAGTCTCGCTCTGGATAAACTTTTGTGTCTTTTCAGAGTATAAAAATTGGCTTAGGTACTGAAGAATATTTACATGCAGTTAGCCAAGGAAATTTTCTTTTTACAGAATAGTTTACAGAATAGTCCATATAATTTCTTACCAATTTCATCCATTTCATCTTTGGGCAACATATTCAGCTTAATATTTGTTGCCCAGGGTCCCCTTAAACCAGAGCTCAGCTGCTCAACTGCTTATAGGCAACTATTCAGTTTGCTGGGCCTCTAGATTTTCTCCTTATATGACCATGATGATAGTTTCAGCATGTCTGAGGAATTAGCATACAATAAGGTAAAATCGGAACAGGAATACATAAGCAAATATGGGAAGTCAAAATGTCACTTTAGTATAATACTGATGACACTGTATACAGGAGGACCTGCACTACATACTGGAAGCAGTATTAATGGCAGATTCACACTATTGTATTCACATTCTTTTAGTTTCCTCGGACTAATGCTGACCTTTTCTTTTCTTCCTCAGAAACACCCACTACTACTGAAATTACCTTAAAAACCATCACATCACCACAGCTGTCAGCAGACCTGTCTAAAACTTGACAACTTGGAAACGACTTCTACATTTGTTGTTGCCTTTGCTTTAGGTTACAACACTAGAATGACTCGTAACAAGCTAATCTCAGAAATTAGGTTTGCTGTTCTTGTGCTACACTGAGACTCTTCCAACTGCTTATCCTTGTTTTAATGTGGAAAACCTGTGTTGCTGTGCAGATCTCTGCTTTATTTACTGGCGTAGTACATGATTTTCATGAACATTTAGGTAAAAACCAAGTAATTATACTAACAATGCTACACTAGTGAATTATGGTGATAATATGTAGATTAAAGTTTACAGTTACACAAAGCAGAGTGGGATTCGTTTGCTTTAAAAGTGGCTCCTCCATCTTTAAGATGTGGAAAACAGGGCGTCAGGCCCAGGTGTATTGTCTCTATGGTAACTCTGCTTAAGAAAGGTGTGTTCTGTCTGTTTCTGTGAGCAACAGGATCCAAGCATATATCAACTCACAACTGAATAAAACTGTCCGCTGCATTCTGAGTGACTGAGATTCCCCACCCACAATTTATTAAATATGAATGCCCATCATGAGCAATAAAATGCAATGAGGCCACTGATGTTATCTCATATGTTTATTTCCTGCCATTGAATGTAACAGACATAGACTTAAGTAGTCAAGCAGAGTTTATTTAAAAGCGTGCAAACACAATGAAAAAATTCTGAAAATTATGAATATGACAGAGTAATAAAAAAACACACACAGTTGTTTTTTTGCTTGAATAACTTGATGGCTGTATTTTGAAATTATGTCCAAACTAAAAAATTAACAAAAATGGAGATGTAAGGCTTTGTTTCAACACATACATATATACTGTGGTATACAAAAGTTGGGTCATCCCTGGTCAAACTACATGTTTTTGTTGGTTTCCTAAGTGAAAATAAGTTAACATATCCTCTACAGATTACTTACTGAATGTAACAGATTGTTAAAAAATAATGGCACAGTTTTATATTTTATGTTTTATTTTTTTCCCAATATGTTATAGATGTAAATAGAAATTTGTTCCCTGAAGAGAATGTATTCAACAGCATGCATATATGCAGGCACGCACACACACGCACGCACACACACACACACACACACACACACACACACACACACACACACATCTCTCTCTTTCTTTCTCTCTCTCTCCAAGCTCTACTTTAATTTGTCTGCCACCTCCTATAGCAAACAGTTCTACTTTTTGAACCTTTGTATGCTAAGACAGTTTGCAATGTGTATACCACCCAGCGTTTTGTGCTCTTGTTATTAGGGACAAAGTAAATAATGTCAGCAGTTACAACACCCAGAGTTTGAAATATATCTTAAAAGTCTAAATTCAATATTGAGTTTAACTGCTTTGTCTAAAAACAAACAATTCAGTGAAATGACACACAACTAACTATTGCATAGCTTGTATCTTTTGTATTTAAAACTGAAATGTAAAATGTTAACACATGCACAAGCGAAATCCTTACATTTAAAAAAAAAACAAAAAAAAACACTGAAACACAGTCCCGCATAAAGTGTTAGCTAAAAGCATATGGAAGAAGAAAAGTAGAGTAAAGTAGGGCTCAGACATAGGATCTCAGTTTCTGTCCCTGCTCAGATTTTCATAAACAAATACATGTAAAAGGGGATCTCTTCCTTTTACCTCACCGCATGAGTCATGGGTTAGAAGCCAGGGACGCAGCATACATTTATACAAGTCTCATATGCTTAGAAGTAAAACTTAAATTTTTTACTCAATATATATTTTTTTCAGAACAAATATGATTATTAAATGTTTGCATATACAATGAAATATCTTAAAAACCTAAACAAAGTAACCTTGTGTCCATGTATATAAAAAGGTTTATAATACACTAAAAGGTGCAGAATATAGTTAATTTCAGTCAATATAACAATAAAACATAATTAAAAGACAACTATTTTAAGCCAAACATTTTTAGAAGGACACTAAACACACACAGCAAATAGAGCGCAAAGCAAATATTGACAGCATAACAAGGCCCTTCATTTCGGAGTCTTCTCAGAAGTTTCTTGAAATCATGAAACCAAACTCACATTTTGACCTATGAAGTGACAAAATCTTCTTTTTGGGCATTTTCAGACGTAGTCCTTCCTGTCGTAGCCGCTGATGGAGCGTGGAGCAGAGTAGCCCAATTTTGCAGGCTTATACCTCTTCTCCCGTGGGGGGCAGGTGCAGCACAGTAAGGCTCCTCCAATGATGAGCAGGGCAGCAGCCGCAAAGCCAAGGTAGAGTGACGCTCCAAGCTCTCTGCGCTGACTGGAAGGAATTGTAGGGTTGTAGAAGTCCTGGATGATGGTGTTACTTGACCAGGAGACGGGGATGAGTTGGAGGATGCCAGCAAGGATGAATAAAATCCCAGAGACGATCATGACTTTGGCCTTCGAGGCTTCCTCCTCAATGCAGTTGGTACACTTGGCTCCCATGATGGAGATCATCACAGCAAGCACAGCCAGGATAATGGAGATGATGCTCATGGCTCGGGCAGCCTGCAAGTCCTGAGGAAGGGCCAGCATGGAGTCGTACACCTTACACTGCATCTGCCCAGTGCTCTGCACTGCACAGGTCATCCAGATACCCTCCCAGATGACCTGGGCTGTGACTATGTTAGCACCAATAAAAGCCGTGACCCTCCACATAGGCAGAGCGCAGGTGACAATACTAATGATCCATCCTACTAGACCCAGGGCAATGCCCCCAATCTCCATTCCCATCGACATGGTGCTGTCTTCCTGTGGATGCTCTGGCCCTGAAAATGCAAAAGCAAAGAGGCTCAATTCAAAAAGAGCACCTGAAAATGTCTTCACAAGGAAAACATGTTTTCTTTTTTATTTCTTTTTTTTTTTTTTACCAGAATTCTCCTTTTCCTTGCTATTTTGGCCAACCGTTTGCTGTCTCCACCCTTTGTGTAACTATATGATGTGGTGATGCTGTGGAAACAAGCTCCTTTTATATTCCCAGTGCGACAGGTGAGGGAGGTGGAGATGTGATGACATCATTAAGCAGAAGGGCAGGAGTCTGTAGATTGTCTATACAAAGCAACACCTGCCTACTCTCTGTTAAGAAACACAACGAGGAAATGTTGCTTACACAAACCAATACTGTTGGAAGAAACTGACTCAGCTGCTAAACACTGAGTTGGAAATGAGAGGTAAATTCCAGGAACTAGTAGGGTATGAAACCAAATAAAGCCATACCCTGTGTTTGCTTGAACTGGAGATTTGAATCTATGAACAGTTCACACGTGTCACCCTAGAACTGATGTAAGTAAAAATGTAGTGTTGAAATGCTCATAGTTCTATGATTAGATCAGACACAAACTGTCTATATGGACTTAGTCAAGGAAAACAGTGGAACAAAAGTTGTTTTGGCATTTCCTTCGACAAAGAAATTTCAATGAAAAGTAATCACACCTATTTAAGGGCTCTGTCTCATCAACTTTATGTAAAAAGCTGTTCCTGCTGGAATGAAAAATATTCCTGTTACACCGAAACTATGAATTTCCAAATAGATAATTTTACTGGGAAGTATGTTAATTCTAAGGTAAGTTAATGTAATGACATTTTGTTCCAAGTAATTGTGGATCAATCATGAAATGTTCACAAAATTTAAAACTGGAAAAAAAGGAGAATTTCCGAGGTTTTTATATGACAATTTCCAGCTGCAGTTCTGTAGGATAATCAGAACAAATAGGAAAGGAAAGCCAGCCCGCCTTCAACCCCCCACCCCCACTCCTAATACACACAAATAGTGGACAGGTGGTATCCTCTCTTTCATATATTTAAATTGACACATGACATTTTAGAGTCATTGTATACTTTTGAAACAAGACTTAATTAAGACATAATTAAATTATTAATCTGAAAATGGAAATGCTCAAATATAGTGAATGCATTTATTGTGATATATTGATCATGATATATTACACTGCAGATCTGCTGGTAAGTAAGTTTGTATGATATAAAAATGAAGTATAGACACATTATAATATAATAAAAACTGCAGGTTGATGTTCAGTGATATTTCAACACCATTTAATGATTGAATAATGACTCTGAAAAACTATTATGAGAATTTACTCTTTTTTTTTACAGTGGATTGTAATCACAATGACACAAGTAGCAGATCAGAGAAAATAAACAAATATGACAAGTGAAAACATCTTGTGACACTGTAACACCAAACATGAGACTGAATACATTCAAAAGGGTCAGTCTAAATTCTACTTCAACTGACCTACTCTAAATTTATACAAAGGCATACAGTACAACCGTATCTTAAACAGTACACTGTAAAAAGACTCAGTTATATAGAAAAAGAACTTCAAATAATAAGTTAACAGGATGTAAAACAGATTAATGTTCTGTTAACTTACTATGAGAAGCTATGTGAATCATTTTTTCGAATGTGTATTGATTTTTTCACCAAATATTGTACCAAGATTGGAGTGGTAGCAGCTACTGATTTCATTAGAATACAATAAAAAAGAGAATCTTCAGAATAGGAATAAATATTCACTTCAAAGTGTCCTTGAGAATGTCTGTGTATTGGGCTGTAATAGCCAAACTCCAGGTAAAACATTCCCAGCTTGGGTCACCTGAGCTCACATGGCTAGACTGTCCTTCCCCCGTGGCAGCAGACAAAAAAATAACCAGAACAATGCTGTACTGCTGTTGTGATGTTTTCAAACGTAGTCTCTCCTGGTGTACGAGCTGGGGGCCATTGAACGGTTGGTTGAATAAGCCATTCGAGTTGGCGGGTTGTATTTTATGTCGCTTTCTCTTGGTGGACAGCTGCAGCACAAAATGGAGCCTCCTATCAGCAGCATGGCTGCAGCAGCCCAGCCCAGATACAGTGAGGCTCCTATTTCCATCTTCTGGGACTCAGGCACGAGCGGGCTGTAGAATTCCACAACTATGGTATTGGCCGACCAGGACACGGGAATGAGTTGTGTGATAGAGGCAGTTATGAAGGTGACACCAGAAGCAATCATCACACGGGCTTTCGACCCCTCATCCTCGATGCAGTTAGTGCACTTGGCCCCCACCATAGAGAGCAGAAGTGACAGGACACCCAGGACAATGGCCACTACTGTCAGAGCCCGAGCTGCCTGAAGGTCCTGAGGAAGAGCCAGCATGGAATCGTAGAACTTACACTGCATCTGTCCAGTGCTCTGCACCACACAGCTCATCCAGATGCCCTCCCAGTACACCTGAGCTGTGATGATGTTGGTTCCAATGAATGCAGTGACCCTCCACATGGGAAGAGCGCAGCACACGATGGCGAGAATCCATCCGAGAACCGAGAGAGTTATTCCAACTATCTCAAGGCCTAATGCAGACATAGTTTTCCAGTTTCTCTGTGATAGTTTGAAAGAAAGAAAGTTCTCTTCTGTCTCCGAAATGCTCACCAATTCACGTGAGTGGTCTTGAAGTCTCAAGTGTAGTCCTGGTGCGTGCTTAAGTATGTTTGAAGGCATCCACTGAATCACTATGTCATGTCGCACTCAAACGAGGCGGTCTGTTCTGGCTCAGTGGAACTGCCCTCTGTAATCTTTATAATGTTTAGAGAAATGAAGGTTGACCTACCTACGATCTGACATCAGATGATAAGGTGCGATCCCGGCATTGGCTGGCCTTCCTCATAAATAGAGTGCAGATCTTTCAATTACCTTTTTGCCCATTGTACAGTTTCAACATGTCTTGTTTATTGAAACCAACTGAAGGATAATGAATGGCCAAGGCTGGGCTTGTTACCTGATGTTAATGGTTAGCCAACAGAAAAGGTGGTATCGCAAAGCAGGGCATATTATGGGAAATTACTGACAACAGCCCTGACAGTGGATAAACATTGTCCATCCCGGACAGGATACGCCTTTAAGATGTAGCAAATCACGCAGACATGTTTATGACATGCACCACAGCTTCTTGTTTGTGTGTTTTAACCTAAAACTCATTGTTTGTTATTTAACAACTATGAGAATCTAGTAATTCTAGTCTAAGTGTAGATCAAGAGAACATTTAATAGATCATAAAAACTAGCAGTATAATGAATATGTTTCTATGAATAGCAGTATTGGCCCATATTCATGAAGTTCCTCAGAGTAGGAGTACTGATCTAGGATCTGTCCCTGTCAGTAAAGTCACAGTAAATAAGAGAGAAATCTGAATCCAAGCCATTATGTGCAAGTTTCTCTTCCTGCAGAATGCCTTTCTTAAATGAGTTGGATGTTATTAATGGAGCATTATGAGCTATTTTTATTTTGAAACAGTGTGCTCATGAAGAACAGTGTGCTTTTATCAATGAAAGAAATATCAGATTTTATTACAAACACAGTTTGGAGTTCATATACAGTCTGCAGTAAAATATATATAGGAATAATTATCAGCCAGCTTATTTCATTTTTACAAGACCATTTTCCAACCTCAGTTTATGCCTTAGAAATAAACAGGCTGTTTTGATTATATGCCTTTAATATGCCCAAATGATCTCTGTTGTAGTTGGTCGCCCAGTATTGTGCCTCATTAAAAAAAGCAGTCCAGGCTAAAATGCTCCTTATAACTTCAGCATGAATAGGTGGAGCTAAACTGTTGTTGGCTGAATAGATGTGTATGTATGTAAATGCATTGGATTTCATCACATCACAAAAACAATTAATTTAAAATGCGCTGTTTTTGCAGCTTGGTTTCCATGTATGGACTGGGGAGCAGACTGTACATTTTAAAACTATGTTTCATTTTTAAAAAGTGTGGAAAATGTGGTTTTCCCATGATATGAGCCCTTTAAATACACATACGTGGACAGACAACAGGGAAAAACCTTTTGAAAAGTTCTTAGAACTGTATATGCATGAAAACAAACAATAAGAATTTTATTTTCTCCATAAAATACCAAACTTATTGACATTACAGTCATCGCCCATTCAGTTGGATACACACCCGAATCAATGTACCAGCAGCACAACCTAAAGCTTTCATTTAAAAGTAGTAAGATAATTACATTGGTAACAGGTGAATTTAGTGTAACCAAGCTTGAATCATAATTTAAACATGCATGTTTTGGCACTAACAATACAATATCTTGATGTACTTATAGATGTATTGCACCCAGTAAGCTTACAGAAAGAAACTCAAGAACAGCCTCTTTCTTATTTATTATCTAATCTTTGATGTTCTCACTTTTAAACATCAATTTATCATGTATAATATCTGATAACGTTCAGGTTCTGTGTACTACAAATTTGTTTTAATTGCTTGGAGACTGATACAATTGTAATTGTAATCAAATCGTTTGTTTGCATTGTTCATTGAGTGCTTGTCATTGTAACAATGTAAATACAGATTATACAGCACACAAAGTGGCTTAAAGCAGGTCCAAGACAACAGGAGGCAGAAAGCTTTAATATGTGTTCCTATTGTGTTCCACTGTGCTGGAAAAAGTCTACATAATAACAGTCTTACAGACAATATTACTGTTGAAAGGCACAATTAGTATTTTTGCGTATTTACTGTAAATCACATAAAGCTACTTCACGGCACAAAGGTCCTAGAAATGGGACCCAGGACCGGTTTTACTTCTAAATTAAAATTATTCCTTTTTCAGCAATCTTTTCATGTTTTATACTTCCATCTGCTTTTGTATCCAGGAAACACCAATAAACAAACTTTGACATTCTAACAAAACAGAGCAAGAGAGAGAGTTTATATACAACTATGGCAAAAACAGACCACTGAAAGGTTTAAAATTTTGTATGATGAAAAATGCTGTATAACTAATTCTGATTGGTTTTAAATTATAAAATTTTGTATAATTACACCTTGTAAGAACATCAAACAGTAGACATTTAATTCATATTTTTATTCATATATGGATTAAGTGATAAAAACTTGCTTTTTAGCCATATGGATTGATAGATTTGAAACTTTTCTTAAAAGGCTAAGCCACTAGGATATTGCACCAATTTTCCAACATTTCTGCATTATATTCTGCATTAACAAAGTCATTCAGAGTGATTTTAAAATTGTAAAAAATTGTGAAAAAAAAGTTTAAATCGATCCATGGTGTAGAGATAGACGCAGGTAAATGCAGAATAATCCCCCCTTTTTATACGAAACCACTAGTTTACCATTATCAACATTACACATAAAAACTCAGAAGACACATTTAGGGTCACTGGTCGTTTTGGATAGTAGATAAAATAGCTATATTTGTGTGTGTGTGTGTGTGTGTGTGT
>JAILXH010145546.1:17960-29697 GCA_023558415.1 Piaractus mesopotamicus
AGACTCATTGTTTTATGACAGTTCTGTGATAAGGCTTTGGCCTAAAACTTTTTAAAAATCCATTCATAACAGAGTGGTACATGCAGGGTGACCTAAGGCAAAATAGTTTCCAAAGAAACCTTTTTTTTATTATTATTTACCACTATTTTACCATTTTCAACATTACAGGTCAAAAAAATAGACCCCCAACCCCAGGCTCCTAAGCCAGCACCGTAAAGAAGCTGTGTCTCAAAGGCAAGGATGCAGCCGAGGAAGTCTGCATTTTTCAGCCATTACATCACTGAAGGCTGTCTCATTTTGTAGGATCCTCTGAATGAAGCCGAAAAATGCAGTCTTCTGTTCTGAGAATCTGAAGGATGTGGCTGGTATATCCTTCAGGCGCGGCTCAAAATAGTTTGAAAAATGGCAGAGAAAGCCACAAATGCCAAGATGCAGTGGTGCCAGACTTTGTGATGAAATGTAAAATTTTATTTTTATGTGCATGCAGTTACACCAGAGAGGTCTCCAAATCCCCAAATAGTGAAGGTTTAACAATTGAATTATTGTGTATTTATCTTTTTTCCATTTTATTTACACTGTTCTCTTTGTTTTTATCATATTTTTGATTCAGTTATTTTACTTTTATTTTCTTGTTTATTACTGTTGAATTTTATCACTTGTTTATGAAGCAGTTAGAGCTGACACTAGTATAATGTGCTAGAAGTAAAAGTTTATCATTACTGTTATTATTGTAGTGTCCTGCTACTGGTTTGTGCTGCTGTAGAGGCTCAGGAGATGTGACCATGCAGAGGGCCATGCATAGAGGCTCATGAGAGTCACTCGCTCCCTGTAAAAAGTGCCATTTATGTTGTTCATGTCGCTGTTTGTTAGTACGTATACATATTTATTGTGTTTTTCTGTGTTGGAGGGTGTGGATGTTTTGTGTTGGGGATTGGTCACCACATGGTGGAAGCTTAAAGCTTGTGATGACCTCCCTTGTGAGTTCAGTGCTTTGTATGTGTATTTCTTATGGTGTTTCAAAAAAAGGAGCACTACTTGCAGCAGAAACATGACCTCCTATGTGTTTTGCTCTACACTGATGCCACAATATTAGTAATCCAAGCACTGTTCAGATTTGTTTACCAAGACGTGTTCTATTTATGTCTGTGTCATAATGTACAACATGAAGGTGAATGTTGAACTGATTTGATCTGTATTTTCAATTAAACGCTGACGAATATTCACATGCTTTGGTGTCAACCGTTTTAGAACAACAACAACAGTACTACAAGACCACACCCACTATGATAAATCATTCGCTCTTCGGTATTAAGAAAGAAATCCTCAGAAATAGTCTAGGACCTTGTATGACTGGATCTTGAAACTCTCTGTTCAGTCAGGAACACACTGTGAGTCAACATTTACCTGTCGCACATTCGCAAACTGGTTCAACCACCTCAGGCGTGTACCGTTTTTTTCCACCTGTTCCTCCCCCACAAAGTCCACCACACAAGCTTGAACTAATACAAAGAAAATGGGTGCTATGCAAATGTGACCATTAGCTTTGAATTCATTTCCTGAGTGTGTAAAAATTGCTGCCTTGTTAATCATTACATTACGACATCACTGAGCTGCATGAAGGCAAAAACAGAAAATGCTTCACATCTCTGAGAGTGTGATTGCCTAGTTTCTGACGTTTCTGGATCTACTTATGCTTTGTCATCCAACTCTAGCCTTCTCTTTTAAGCCATGTTGTACACTTTTATCAACTTTATTAACCCTATTAACAAAGTCATATGTGAAATGACTGCGACAACATTGACTTTTATGTAATGTCAGGAGCATATAATGGACATTAATGGGGGAAACTCTGTCTTTTCCACACTGATGTCAAGAGAGTAAAGTTATATGTCTCCTGACTTTATGAAAATGAAGAGTGCAGTTGTCCCAGGGCAAAGATGTAGTTAGAATACCTTGTGAAAAACCAGCAGTTCAACATATAGTTCAGTATGTGTTGCTTTTGTGAAATATGTCCCCAGTATCTGAACTATAAAAATAAGACACTGTATTCTAAACTAAGAAACAAAGTCACAACAAAGACACTACTTCTTACTACCTGCTGTTTTCTTTAGTACACTGCATAAAACCAGTTCTTCAGCTAATGGCTCCACCTGTTCACACTGGCACCCTTTCAAGGAGACCTGGGAAGAAAGACTAAACCTTCTGAAAAGAGCCCTCAATTTGAGAATAACAGGTCGATCTTAAAAATGATTTGAAATGCTTCTTATGCAATCAGCTACACACAGGACAGTGGCAAAGAAAAATCGCCTAGACATAGTTTTGTGTAATCACTGATACACCAAAAAATGTATTGCAAACTAGGAAGACAACAAGGAGTACTGTATCCATCTTCCTTGCAGTTGATGACAGCTGCACACCACTTTGTTATATTATTACCCCAAAACCACTCCCTCACTTGACAAACTGTACAGCATTGTGTACTTTCTGTATGGAATATGAGTCATTTCCTTCATGAAACAAATAGAACCTATCAAATGTATCAAAAGCATTTGCTAAAATCAAAGCATGACGTATGTGTATCTACAAATTAGATTTTTGAAGCAAAACCATCACCAGTTCAGGAGGATGTGACTATATAAGGCCAAATTCTGTTTTTGTTTGTGAGGCGTAGACATGGTGAGTCACAATCTCATAGGGGACAGTCCTCAGAGGAATAAGACGAAACAACCAAACCAGCAGAGCAGGTTATGAGGTAGTGCCTGTGTCACAAGCCCCACCCCCCAGCAGGTCCTCTTATAGAGTCTGCTTTCACACTGTGTGCCATATTTGTGCAAGAAGACCACAAAGAGCCACTTCAACAGCAAGAGAAGCAACAAAAGGCATCAGAGAAACAAGATGGTGTCTGCTGGGCTACAGATGCTGGGCGCTGCCCTTGGCATCATCGGCTGGATCGGTGTTATCATCACCTGCGCTCTTCCTATGTGGAGGGTCACAGCCTTCATCGGCAGCAACATTGTCACTTCGCAGATATCATGGGAGGGCATCTGGATGAGCTGCGTGGTGCAGAGCACTGGGCAGATGCAGTGTAAGGTCTACGACTCCATGTTGGCTCTTACCTCAGACCTCCAGGCTGCACGAGCCCTCACCGTCATCTCCATTGTGGTGGGCCTCATGGGTATCTTCTTGGCTATGGCTGGAGGGAAATGCACCAACTGTGTGGAAGACGAGAGGTCCAAGTCAAAGGTTGCTGTGACAGCGGGCGTGGTTTTCATCATTTCCGGGGTGCTGTGCTTGATCCCTGTGTGCTGGACTGCCCAAACCATCATCCAGGACTTCTACAACCCTATGCTGAACCAGGCACAGAAGAGGGAGCTGGGGGCAGCGCTGTTCATCGGCTGGGGGGCTGCTGCTCTGTTGATCATCGGAGGAGGTCTGCTGTGCTCTAGCTGCCCACCCAGAGAGAAGGGCTCATACACAGCCAAATACAATGCTGCTCGCTCTCAAACCTCCGCCCCATCCACCAAGGACTACGTCTGAAAAGTTCTGGAGCCTCAAGAACTGATTATGCCCCCCATGTTTACTGTCTTACGTCCAGCAAGTACTGTCTCAATAATACTCTGAGCAGACTTCATGAGGACTTGATGGACAATTGCAAGAGCCAAAGTTACTGGTTTCTGACACACATATATTTACATTTTACCCAGAATATCATAAGGAACCACAATGAAAACTTTCTCCTTTGCTATAACTGGTAGTTTGTGGTATAAAAGTATGGTCATATTTTATTGCCTTAGCCACAGCTGCTGAGTCAAGTTTAGAAATGTCGTTTTTCACTTTTGTTAAGCTTTAAGAATCTAATGGTTTTGTAAATAAATATTTTTTGTACAGTATACCTCATTCTTATTTCTCTTGTGTCAAAACATGGCAAAAAAATAAATTCACAGTTGTTACGTCTGACGTATCTTTTTGTGTTTACTGGTTTTGGAAATGAAACAAGCTTGACTTTTGAACAGTAGTGTTGGAATGCTCAGTTTTTGTATTGAATTTAACTCTGTGGCTGTGAGGAAAATGTTTTCAAAGGGAGTCATCCTATCATGACAATCCAGTTTAGGCGTGGCTCAGTCAAGAAAACCTGTCACAGATCACATAACATGTAATTGCATATGTATGAGAAACAAGGTTCCAAGCCCGTAGCTTTTATTAAAACTATTAAGCTTTTTTTTTTTTTTTTAGCACTAAAGCAAACACTGCCAAGAAATATGTAAGAAGTATCGTTTTTCAGTTTGGTAAGTAAACTAGTCAGCATTTCTAGTTCGGTTGAAGTAAAAAAAAAAAAAAAAATCATCATACCTAGGTGGCACCTTTTGAACTTCACTGTTGGGTCATTTGCATTATTTATATTGTTTAAATCCTTAAATTACACCAAAATGATATTTTACAACTGTAAAAACAAGGAGTGAAGTTGTAAGAATTGAATGAAAGAAAGAAGAATGAAAAATCAATCACAGGGTTGATATCAAACAAGCTTTCTCACTTATCATCTGTAGGGATCTTTCCAATAAATTAATGAATCAATGAATCAATCAGTCGATTGATCGATCAATCAAGTTTCCAACCACAAAATACAGAACTTTTAAGGGTTCTTTTGGAGTGATTCCATAGAAGAACATTTTTTGGGTCTCTAAAGAACCAAAGAAGAACCATCAGTGGAATCAATGGGCCTGATGGAACCAAAAGGGTGTTTTGGGGTGACTCCATAGAAGAGCCACTTTAGTTCCCTTAAGAACCTTTCAGTGGATGGTTCTCCAAAGAACTGCTTCTGTAAATAAAACGTATGAGGATAAAGCACCTTTCTAAAGTAATTAAAAGGTTTTTCCTGAAACCATACATCCAAGGTAAGAATTATTTAGGAGCCTTTATTTTTAAGAGTGTATACGAAACTACATGTGTAAAATAAATTAAACCATTTGTTCCTGTTTCCCATTTAATTGAACATTAGCAGGTAGTTCATATGTCTTGGATTCTGCTAGAGGTTGCTCAGGTTGTATGCCTGAATAGGACTCACTGAACAATGGTTTGAACAGAGCTGTTCCAATATCAGATGACCAACTTTTCTTTTTGTTTGAATGTGCAGAAGAACCCCACCCTTAAAGCAGGAACTATAAAAACTCAGCTCATACCCCTCAGACACATTTCCGAAACTTTCCCATGAAAGTCTGTAAGACCGCCAACAACAATGGCATCCCAAGGCCTCCAGATCCTAGGTGTTATGCTGGCTATAGTGGGCTGGCTGGGGACGATCACCACCTGTGCGCTGCCTATGTGGAGAGTCACCGCTTTTGTTGGCGCTAACATTGTTACAGCCCAGATAATCTGGGAAGGTCTGTGGATGAACTGTGTGGTCCAGAGCACTGGACAGATGCAGTGTAAGGTCTACGACTCCATGCTGGCTCTTCCTCAGGACCTGCAGGCAGCTCGAGCCATGGTCATCATCTCTGTCATAGTGGGAATCTTTGGTGTGCTGATGGCTGTGGTTGGAGGAAAGTGCACCAACTGCATGGAGGATGAGGCGGCAAAAGCCAAAGCCTGCATTGTCGCTGGTGTGATCTTCATTATCGCGGCTGTCCTCATCCTCGTCCCTGTCAGCTGGTCTGCCAACACTGTTATCAGGGACTTCTACAACCCTCTGGTGAGTGAAGCCCAACGCCGAGAGCTAGGAGCTTCGCTCTATATTGGTTGGGGATCTGCAGCTCTCCTGTCGTTGGGCGGTGGGCTGCTATGCTGGAACTGCCCGCCCAAGGAGCCTCGACCCTACATGGCAGCCAAATTTGCCCCCGCCAGATCAGCGTCCTCACCGATGAATTACGTGTGAGCAACACGTTGAATGTCCATGAGGACTGAAGATGGAACTGACAAATTCTGAACTCTGAACAAAAGCAGATTGGTCCGAGTATGTCTTTCTATATTTCTTTTAAGGTTATACATACTTCTGTTATGTGATTACTGAATTTTTAACTTTTGATCTGTTCAACATGTGTGAATGAATAAATTCTGTACAGTGCACATTGATTAAATGTATTGTTTGCTTCAAACATCCAATGATTAAAAACTAATAAAATAGAGTATTTGAGTGATTTAGAGTGATTCATCCCTATATGATTAAATATATATTAGCTGAAATGTTTTCTGGGTAATCCTGAATACCTCTGTGATGCTTATGGCAAAGACAACCCACAAATTATTCTACACATCGAACCGAAGAAATGCAAGAAAACAATTGATAAGATATTAATGGTCAGTTCTTTTTATTAGCCAAACATGCAATATAAACAGCACTATTTGCTCTTTAAAGGGCCAAACTGACATTTAAAACTTTTCAGTTTGAAAGCAGGTGCCTATTTAAGTAACATGGGTCAAATAAAATCATACATTGAAAGTAAAGGGCAACTAGCTATTTAGCACAATGAGTCAGGCATAGTTATGCTATAGCATTTTGATACAGGTGTAGCAGCAGCATTCAAATCCAGAATGAGTGCATTATTTACGTCAAAAAACTGTAACACAGATCTACCAAAATAAACACAATAAACTGGCTGACTGCTAATTTTGCGTTTTGAGCAAATATCTGCCAATTCCAGCTGTGCATCTCTAATGGTTACCTAACTAATATAAAAGGTAGTGCTGGGAAAAACCCTGCTACAGTGCATCAAGTCATAACAATGGCACTTCAGTGCTTTTTAAAACTGTAGGACATACAATTCTATGTTTCACTATTACATTACATTCTGTTTGGGGTTTTTAGGGTCATTATACAATATACAACCTGAAACAGACTACTAGCCTGCCACATTCCTACCTTTGAGCGACAAACTGCACTTACATCAATGTTCAACATGCATGCCTGTGTGATACTAATAGAAATAAAAGGCACTATGTCTTACTACTGCTGTTGTTGTGGGGTCATTTAACTATACTGCGAAATAGCACTCGTCAATGTGCGCAATGAAAGAAAAAAGTTTTGCAAATACATGCAAATAAAAAATGTTCTCATATGGCCAGTGCAGGTGGCCATCCTTCAGAGAGGCACCTCTGCTCCACGGAGGCTAATAGTTAACTTTAAAGAGTAGCTGAAAGGAATTTTCCATGCAGAGACATAACTGAGCGCAACTGCTTGCAGGTCCTTGAGGAATAAGGCCAAACTGACAGGATTCTTCTAGTTGTGTTAGCACCACAAAAGGAACAGTAGCAGCTGCACTAAAAGCACTGAGCTCGTCCCAGGTTTTTCCATGAATCAGATGCTGTGCTCAAATGTCCCCTGAATCTCATCAGTCCACTATTACTAAGAAACATTCCACAATAATAAAGCTATCACTTGCTTAAATTAGGCAGAACATTAATTCAGACACTTTTAATGGGTGTTTTGATGGCCTGGTTGATGACCATTATTTGTATTTTCTCTTTTCTTTAGTGAAAACAGGATTTTGTAACGTATATACACCCACTGATTGACACTCACATAAATCATTTTTCAAAGGACTAAAAAATATATGAACAGTTTCTTTTCAATGAATGAGGAATGAGTTTTTGAAAAAAAATAACAGCTGACATAATGGAAAACATTTTTTTTTCTATAATAAATGTCAACAGCAACATACAAAGAAGAGAATTTTTTTCAAGGAGCCTATAATGCGTTTTGGAACGAAACCCTCATATCTAATTACACTATTTCCCCTTCATTGCAAAACTAGTTGATCAGGAACAACAAGTTTGGCGTCCAAAGCTGGCATACAAGGTACTTCTTTAGTTTTGCTGCAAAGCAAGGTCAAAATGAAGAACAGAGAAATATGATGAACCAAATTATCTATGCACATACGCTAAGTATACAGATAGTATGGACAGACTCTGCATGCTTTAAGCATGGAGGGTGTGGTTCCATGCAAATTGTTACACACCATACTACAAATAAAAGGCAAAAAAAAATGTATAATGATTCATAAACAAATCATTATGACCAAACTGGCTGCAGGTGAAGATCAGAGAAGTGAAGCAAGGGCAGTCTCTGGCAGTGTCTGAAAAGTTCAATGAAATGTCCTTTCCTGCTTTCCTTTATTCTGCCTGATCTGATAACCATGTGGAGCCGCATGCTGGTCAGCTCTGCTAATATATTTACTGCTTTACAGATCAGACAAAATGAAGGCGAACAAACAGGAAAGAAGGTTTAGTTCAACTAATCAGATGCAGCCTCCATAAACGTCCTTCTCAAGGATCATGTTTTTTTTTTTTTCATAAACACTCAATGCAACTCCTGGAGGATTTAATAAACTGATGAGTTGAATCGATTCTGCAGTGCTTTGTCTCTCAGCCCTGCTTTAAAAACAACCACTTACAAGTGAATTTCTTTTTTTATTTTATTTTACTAACCCCATGTACTAATGAAACACAACTGCCACTGTTTCCAATTGTATTGTCAGGAGACTTATGGAGTAAAATAGTGCATGGCTGTTTTTAATGATTAAACCCTCACCTAAGAACTACACCATTTCAGCCAGTAGAGTGACTTAGTTATACAAACTGAAAATTTAATGAAAACAGTTTATAGCCTACTATAATTGTCATTTTTTCATTGACAGTCAAACACTGCAGACTCAAATTAAGGTGTCTTTATAGACTGTAGGTAAATATGTAGACGACTGGCAATCCCACTGAAAGAAAAGGCACAAACTGAAAAATAAATTATAATTAAACAGAATGAACTGTGCTGCCTTTAAACAACTGATCTATGTAAAACTGACAAAAATTAAACATTTTGGACATTTCGATGAAAATTTATTTTGAAAAAAATTCCGTACAGGGAAAGGCAAGTAATTGAACAATGTCACAGTGCATGACTGTGTACGAACTGCTGAATGAAACTTCCTTTCCCACCTGCTGTTCTTGATTTTGTGTGATCTGTAGCTCATGGCCACACTAAACATATCAGCAGTTTTATATGTATAAGAATCCACATAGCTGATCAGGCAATATAAAGGACAGCATACAGGAAAGGAACTTTCGTTCAATGATTCAGACACAGGCCATATGTTTAACTAATGCCTCCGTGCTCACGCCATTGTGTTTGATTCAGTGTGAGTGGATGAACAGATGGACGTCAATCAAGTGTGCTTATTAGAATAACAGACCACGCCCAGGCAGTTTCAGATCTGATCAGTTAATTTAGCTAGATTTTAAGCAGCCTTTAATCATAGTTCTATCTTGTTTAAGCATTCAAACTTGTCTAATGTAACTTTCAAGTTTAGTATCACACAAACACTGAAAACAGTTTGCATATGTTCCCTTAGACTTCAACACTGGTTGAATCTCAAATAACTCCCTATCCTCTATGGAGTGCACTGCATAGGTCATGCAGCATTCTCAACCTTTTCCACCCCAAGGCCTACCTGTTTATAACTTGAGAATTAAGGCCTGAAAGAGATCAGATTGTCCATTCCGGTTGTCAGTAGATTTACATAATTTGCAGTTATGTTAAAGAAAATAATATAAAACGTTAAAAAAAAAAAAAAACATGCGGCTGTAGTGATATTAAAAAAGGGGGAAAATGAAATGTACAGTGTAGATGCGAACTTTGATCTGGAGCTGCAGTCCATCATATTTTCACTGAAAATACTTCACTGGCTTTCCCAAAAAGAGGAATCATTTGGTCTGTTTAGTTTGAGGGTTTTAGCGCTTCATCTGAAATAGCCAAACCACACTAACTACACTCCACTTTTGGATTAGCGCTGTCACAATCAACAAAAATAACCAACCTTACTTTATATGTGCCTCTTTGTTGTTGGTTTGTCAGTTTGAGTTTAACCTCTCAGGTCGCTGATGCTGATTTTTAATTGTCAAGTTAATCTTTTTTTCCCCCAAATGGCAGAACCCCAAAATAGTGCACTATATAGTGGATAGAGCACAGTTTTGGACACAGCCTGTGGCAGGGGTGCTCAATCCTTGTAGTGGAGATCTACTACCCTGTAGAGTTTAGCTCTAACTCTAATCTAACACACATGATCCAGGTAATGAAGGTCTTCAGGAGCATCTGACAATTAGAGCCAGGTGTGCTAAATCTGAATTCTCAAAGGTGGTAGATCTCCAGGACCAGGATTGAGCAACCCTGGTCTATGGCTTCTACACCCACCTAATGCACTAAATGTTAGATAGAGAGTTGTGCAGCTAATGGTTGAATATAAATGGTTTTCTATTAATTTATGAAGCACTATTTAAGTGTAGATGTTATTTCATACCTACATAGTGCACTACATAGGGAGTAATGAGCTGTTTGAGATTCAGCCTTTGTGTTGGGCTGAAAAACTTAGAATTGAAGAATGGGAATAGACGTGAAGGGGTGTGGCCTTTAATTACTTCTAAATGAAGACAACACGTGACGCAATTAGCCTTAATTACCAGCCACCCGGCCTCATTAGGAGGTAAGGCCTATATATCCGGCCAAAGCAGCACAGCTCTTCACACGTCTAGCTTTTTCTTTCACATCAGTGCCAACAACCACTACCAGAGAAACTGAGTCGTGATGGCGGGTTCAGGGTTGCAAGTTCTCGGTCTAGCTCTCGCGCTGATCGGCTGGATCTGCGACATCACGGCGTGCGCGCTGCCCATGTGGAAGGTGACCGCGTTCATCGGGCAGAACATCGTGACCGCGCAGACCTTTTGGGAGGGCCTGTGGATGAACTGCGTGCTGCAGAGCACGGGGCAGGCGCAGTGCAAGGTCTACGACTCCATGCTGGCACTCCCGCGGGACCTCCAGGCCGCTCGCGCGCTCGTCGTTATTTCCATCCTGCTGGCACTTGTCGGGCTCGCGCTCGCGGTGGTCGGCGGCGACTGCACGAACTGCGTGGAAGACGACTCGGCCAAAGCGAAGGTGTCGGTGACGGCCGGCGTGTGCCTCGTGGTGGCGGGCGTGCTGTGCCTCATCCCGGTGTCCTGGTCGGCCAACTCGGTCATCACGGACTTCTACAACCCGCAGGTGGCGGACGCGCAGAGGCGCGAGCTGGGGGCGTCTCTCTTCATCGGCTGGGGTGCCGCCGCCCTGCTGCTCCTCGGGGGCGCGCTGCTCTGCTGTCGCTGCCCCAAGGATGAGTACCGCGGGTACTCTGCCAAATACACTGCGCCCAGGTCAGCCGCCAACAGCACTGGCGCTTATGTGTAGGCCTGAACTTCTCAGCCTGGATTGAAACACTGACTCTCCTCCAGTGTGCTGTAGGAAGAGACTTGATTGCCTTTAATGTATTTTAAATTATTTTACCTAATAAATTATGCTGTCTTGCATTGTCCTTACATTGCCCTGTCTTGAGTAATCTTATCTAGTTTCCTGACGACAGCTTAACAATTTACCTGCTTTTACAATACAGCATGGCATTTTTATTAGGAAAGTTATGTTCCTGCAGATGATATCAGCGTGGTGCCCCGTGATCTGCTGGAGCACTGATCCCAAAGGCTGGGGTTAATATCAACTTTTCATATTCTGTTAATTTGCTTTTCAAGTTGGCTTGAAAAAGCCAACTTGCTGTTCTTCGTAATCTTATTTTTATTCCTCGCTCAAAATTAAGCTTTTCCTCCTACAGTTTTTGACGTAGAGCCACGAAACTTTGCAGGATCGTAGATCCTATACCCGAATAGTGTGCTTGTGCTTATCTAAGTGATCCGACGTACGGTTTTCGTACAGCGGACGGGGTTTTTTTTT
>JAILXH010145596.1:3679-14267 GCA_023558415.1 Piaractus mesopotamicus
TTCAATCTCAAGTCAGTTAAATCAATACAATTATTTCAGTGTCTCAGTCAATAATAGCTAGCTAGTACTGGGTGCTTCAATAATGCAGTTTATTAAACAACAGTTAGCCTTACAGATGGCACCAATCTGATACCATGTATCAAAATTGAGTTGATAATGGAGTAAAATGCAAGACTGAATATCAGAAGGGAAAAAAGTATCCATGAGGAACAAAAAATAATTAAAAAAAAAAAAGGTTAGGGAAAATACAGGGTGCTACATTTGTAGTAGATCTATCTAGTGGAGGCACACATTCAGGGAAAAATCAACAGGAGAGACATGTTTACAGCAAATCAACAAAAGTCTACCCATTTAGAAACTCTGTCTGCTGATTTATGTTCCCACAACATATAATGCATCCCTAAAATGCAGCCAGTAGGAAGTAATGCAAGCAAGCCTTCCAATGTTAATCGATAAAGAGTTTTATATCAGACACACACAAGAAACATAGCAGCATGCATAAAGTTTAGTTTCAGTTCGTTTTTTCCAGTTAACTCTATAGAAATATATAAAATATATTAAAATGTATTGCCCCACTAAATGACTGTTTAGCTACTTTTAGATGTTTATTTTAAGTGCTTCAATCAAGAAAAGCTCATTTTAAAGCTTAGTAGTTTTTAAAGAAAAAATATTGGCTTAGTATTAGTAACAACTGATACTCAAGGAATCAATATTTGTACTGATACCATAAAAGAAAAATTTGTATTTTGCCTTCTTCCCTTTTGTCTATGAAAGACTAGAGTGTTGATATGGAATTTTCAGTATATAATAATTTTGATGATCATATAATATCTTCAAATACCTTATTTGTCCTGGATATGAATATTGTCACTGTCATGATAAAATCGTTGAATCCTTTTTTTTAAACAGTTACTCTGTTTGAAAATGTCAGCAGCTCTTTTCACATTTTGAACGTTGCATGATGATAGAAGTAGTCCAAATATTACTTAAAATAATAATTATTATAATATATAATAGTCAGTCATGTGAAATACAATCTATGTGAGAAGGTGAAATCTCTCTCATGAGTGTTCTCCTAATCTGTATTGCCAGTTCTTCAGTTGTTTTATATACACTCTATATGGGTGTAAGATTACTACACACTAATGACTGTAGATCATAGTGTCTTCCGCTTTTCTATGTAGCTTTTGAATGATTCTTGAGACTTGTGCAAACCAGTTTCCCCACAAGCTTAACATAGAGCATTCTTGATTGTTTAGATTGGTGCCTTTAGAAAACTGTGAAATGTGAGCCTTTTACAATTAGAAACACAATTTTTAACAGCCTACATATGAGCCAAAGCATTTGAGTCACTTTTTAGAGCCACAAAAAACATTTCACTTAAATGTTAGATGCAATAGAGTAATGAAAGCTGAGTGAGAAAGCATTATACCCTTGCTTTCACTAATGCATTGATTAAGAATATACAGTTGGGTTAAAATTAGTTGGAAATGTTAAACTGACGGTATGTTTGGAATTAAAGACATACTCTTACATACTATAAATGCAGTACTCTCTTTGTAGCCTTTTATCACTGGAATAAAAATATGTCCATTTATAATTAAGTGAATTATCTAATAAAGGTGTATATGCCATGCACATAAAGAAAAATGTACTGTTGGTTTTACATTCTTTCATTCTCTAAAATGCAGAAGCAGTTGACCATCTAGAATGTGTATCTTTAACCTTTTCACAAACATGAAGCATTACTATGTTATTTGGTCTATCAGAGAAGAAGCATTAAATGTAAATGTTGGGGATGCATGGAGAAGAATGTGGGAGGGGACTGCAGTTTCATGCAAACTGAACAAAGAGGTCATCTCATATAACAGAAGCATTAGATCTCATATAACAGAAGCATTAGAATTACATATGCAACACACTTAAGACTGCAAGTACTAATAGGCATGCTCCAGTATCTAAATGTTCCAGTAAATAAAAACTTCCTCCTTGAATTGTGAGATTCTACTCCCACATGCCTGAGAAGAAATGTACAAGGAAGATAAAGACAAGTTCTATTTCTTATTTGTTTTCATGTTTTCATGAACATTAGGTTAATAGCCTAGCAGTGATGTTGAAGTTCTCAGACTGCAAGATCAGATTTTTTAAATTGTGGGATCCTTTCACATTCACAATGGTGTAGGGAAACTATCTATAAAACTAGACCACTGACAATAGCCCAGTGAGAGTTTGAGTTACACCTGGGGGGTGGGGGGAGCACTCTGTCCTTATGATCCAGCTGTACAGATGGGTCATAGATCAGCAGCAGACTGTAGAAAGAATATGAAACAGGTCAAGGAGAAGCCCACTAAAGTCTAAGTAGTTGTCTGCCAGTTTGAAGGGGAAAACAAAAGTGTGATTCAGACAGCATTCATTTGTTTATTATTTCTGTGGTAAAAAAAAAAAAATATATGGTAACCTTATAGCAGCAATGTATGTATTTGCTCAGTTTAACATATTGGACAAAATAAAGTGTGACATATGTAAAGATTTTAGGGTAAACGACTTAAGTTTTTTGCCTTTGGTGAAGTGGTACTATGTTTGCATTTAGAAAGACCAGGTGTGTCCAAGCACTTGCATAAGACTGCATAACATAACTGCCAGTTTACTCAATCTGTTTCTGACAGTCTATCTTACAGTCACAGATTTGTCCTCTTTCTGATCCGAGTGTCTCTGTTTAGTCTCATTTCTGTAAACAATAATTCTTCTATCCAGTGTTGACCAGAAGGGTAATGTTTCCTTTTGAGTTTAGATCGATAAATGGCCATATGAGCCATCTCCTTGATCTCTTCTTTTATAGAATGACCCTCCGTACTACTCAGTGGCAGTGCACACACAGCCTCCTCTCAATTTATATGAAGAGATAGTCTATGGAGTGAGATATGGAGTTGTACAGACCACTGTCCCAAACTACATCCCCCAGAATTGCCTGCCAGTGGCAACCCCAGTCATCACCCAGCACAGTTTCCGTAAGTACTAGAGACTTTCTATTTCCACAGACTCAGTGATCTCTTCAAAGTTGATCACACAATATAGGACACAAAAGTTTTTCATTAATTACTCATTAAAATGCAAATATATTTTATCAACATTTTTTTCCATTCAACTCTATTCACTCATATTTATTGGGGCTATAATGTTTTTTCAGTCTGCACTGAATAGTAAAATTGGAGTAACTATATTAGTGTAGTGCACATAATGTTGCAATGTTGCAATAAATGTGCTTTGTCATGTTTATAAGAAAAATTTATCAGCTTTACTAGAACTACTTACCTTACCTTACACTCACTCAGGTTTTCATTCCAACAAAGGAGGAGGACACCTGTTTTAAGACTGAGACCAACTAATTAAACAAGTAGAATCAGGTGTTCTGCTTGATTGCAGTGAAAACCTACAGCTACAATGGCCCTTTGCAGATAAGATTAGACACCCCTGTGGTATAGAGAACTATAGGGCTATATCAGGGGTTTCCAATGCCAGGTCTGGTAACCCCATCTGCACATTTTTTATTTTTCCTACACTGCATACTGCAACGGACTGGCAACCTGTCTAGGGTGTTTACTGCCTTCCGCCCAGTGACTGCTCCAGCCCCTTTGAGAAACTTTGAGAACCAATCCAATATTTTTCCTTTTAAAACTAAGCTTTAACTTTTTAAATTGAAGCACTTCATTTAAGATGAGTATCTAAAAGTAGGCCCAAACTACACATATGCTCTACTACCCCATAGTAGACATACACAACTAACAACATGATAGGACACAATGTGAGTATGAAGTATTTCAGGCTAAATTTGTTCCTGGTCTGAATTGGATTTATTTTTTTCTCCTTTTATATCCAATCCAAAGCACTTAATTTGAGTATCTAAAAGTAGGCCCAAACTACACAAATGCTCTGCTACTCCACAGGAAGACATACACAACTTTTACCCTTCTGTATTCTATCCAGCATTTTCTACTGATATTGGCCCGGTACCAATACCTATTAATACCAGTATGCCATTTCTACTGTATAGTGTCTAAATGTATGCCAGCAAAGTGGACCTTCAAAGTGGATGTTTATGTTAACATAGCCAAAGAGCGTATATGCGTATATAATAGAACAGGCTCTGCAGAGCTGTATAATACAGTTGTCACTGACTCAGTATTAAATACCTCATGAACTCAGTGTCACACTACGTGACAAAGGCATGACATTTGAGTTGGCTCTCTCATGTTCATTTCTTGCAACCCTAGCACCGCCTAACAGCAAGAAGAAGGAGTGCTGTGCTCACAGTGTCCAGTGTTACTGTGGATCAGGGGCTACTGTTTTCTTGCTGGCCCTACTCGCAGTGGCCGTCTGGCTAGGAGGTAGGTGACTCGTTTACCTCTAGATGTTTTATATTATTTTAATTTGAATTCATATAAACTTACATTTGTGTAAAATGTAAATCACAACCATAATAAACTATAAAGCAACTATGACTGCAGCAATTTTATCTGTATAGCACATTTTACTATACATCCTGTCACAAAGGTGAGCCCATCCTCCTCTGGGTGGCACCAGGTAAAGTTATAGGCAAAAGGCACAAAGATAAAAGATACATAAGCAGTATTGCAAACAGTAGGAAACTGCAGTGAAAAGAGTGCAGTGGTGCATAAGTGAAATAAGCCGGTCACAACTGTTAAAGCAATAATTCAGCCTTTTTCAATCTGGTGCCTCTCTTTTGTAAAGTCTATTATCGCAGGCAATAATTTTGGTACATTTGCCTGTATTTAGAAAAGAACAAAAAACCTAATGACTGAAAACACACTTATGACAGAATACAATCAGCAGTTGCTTCATCTGTAGCATGGCCCATATGCTGGCAGATAGTAATTAAGTTGAAAAAATTCTGAAGTATTCCTTTAAAGGAGTACTGAGAATTGGTTATGTGAAAAAGTTAGAAATATAAATACGGTTTGTAGAAATATGAATATTGAAGCTTGTGGAGCATCCAGGTGGGGATATGGGAGGCTACTAAGCTATATGAACTCTCTGTCTCTGTCTCTCTGTGGCAGTACATTATGGCACCAGGTTGGCAACGGCAGCTATAATCCAGAATGCTGGTGGCAGGGAGGAGAATATTGAAGGTGCAAAGCAGTGGACTATAACAGAAGCGGATTCCTGCTCCAACTTCACAGTGGAATGTGATGCTGTCCGAGACTGCCAGCAGGGCAGCGATGAGACCAACTGTGGTGAGTGCGTGCACATGCCCTGAATCGCTAAAAAAGAGAGACAGTTGTAAACCTGTTCTCCCCTTCAAATTTAGGCAAGAATCAACTGTCAGCACAATGAAGAGTCACAGCTGAGATATCACACTATAGTAGACTAACAGAATAAACTGTTATGCACTTAAAAGGCTTAATTTGACTTAAGCATTCTTTCTCCTCCTTTTTACTGTTCACCAGTGAGACTTGCTCAGGGTGGAATTCTGCAGGTCAGGACTGCTCAGGATGGCCGGTTCCTCCCAGTGTGTTCTCTAGGGTGGGATCAGAGCTATGCTGACCAGACTTGTGCTCAACTGGGCTTCAGGCGGTAAAACCTGTTCTATGACTGTGTTTACATGTACACTGAACCTATACTAACTCCACACAAATGAACATCTTCCCTGTTTTTGAGAGTAGTGGGACAAACTATCATGCATACACTGGACTAACATGAATAAGGTCTGTAGGGTCAGTAGATGTACAAAGTCTGTATATTTATTTTGATCCACCAGGTCATTTGCCTCAAATTCAGTGGAGAACCAGATGTCTACTGTTCTGACTTTGCAAGCCAGAATATCTCAACTTATTCAAGGTCTTGTCACTGTCAGGTAAGGACATAAAAGAGGACTTTTTTACTCCTGTTGCTCATGTAGACTGCCTAACACAACTGCTGATGTTGTGTTGTTAAGTGGAGATGCAGCCAGCCTTTACTAATTATCCAGTTCAGTCACTTTCATGTAATTATACATCTGTCTATTGTTATTTTTCTATTCTTCAGCCCTTCCTGCCCAAATGAGAGAACAGTCACCCTTGAATGCATCGGTACATATTACTATATCTAATAATAAATAATATTGGTTAAAACAGTCTTTAATTATCACCAATTAATACAAATTCAATTCAAATTTCAATTAGCACTCCTTTTAGAAATACCTCAACCAAAAATGTCATTGCTTCTAACAATGGATTAGAGCTAATAAGGTGCAATTAGCCTTATGTAAATGGATGACATTATCCAATGAGGTGCTTAGTGTCTTGCAGTCATTGTTAGCTGATTATGATTTTTTTGGATGAAGTGGTTCTTTAAGAAAATATTCCTCTTTCATTAATTAATCAAAATGAATTAATAATTGTGTAACATATTACTTTTGAATGAATGCATTGTCTTGTATAATGTTTTGTCTGATAATATGACATGCTGTATGCTGCAGAGTGAACTAACCAGGACATATTATAGGAATGATCTTACGACCTTTCCCTCTTTATTATAGACTGTGGAAAGCAACAGTTAACTTCCAGAATCATAGGGGGCAGAGTTGCACAGCTTGGCCGCTGGCCATGGCAGGTTAGCCTGCACTTCAATGGGATGCACATCTGTGGAGGAACCTTGATCTCTCAAGACTTTGTGGTGACAGCAGCTCACTGCTTCCCAGAGTCAGTACAACAGTAATAGCACTGACATGATTATTCATACTACAGTAATAATGAATCAATGTAAAAGCAATGACACACAGTGACCACTTGGCCTTTCATTTTATCTTCTAGTTCGAATCCTTCATACATGGATGTCAGACGCTGGCATGTGTATACTGGCATGGTTTCTCAGAACAAACTTCAAAACCCCTACTTTGTGAAGAAAATCTTACTGCATGATCAGTATAACAAGAACACTGATGATTTTGACATTGCTGTCCTGAAACTCACTAGTCCTGCTGAACTGTCGAGTGAGTCTTTGACCCAGGGTTGAGATTCTGTTCTACAAGTCTGTTCTACATCTTCTGTCAAAAAGATAATTAGTTTTTGTGTCTGGGTGGATGCATTTGTGTGTGTGTTTGTGTGCGTTTGTGTGTATGTGTGTGTGTGTTTGTGTGCGTTTGTGTGTGTGTGTTTGTGTGTGTGTTTGTGTCTGCCCATGCACTAATTTCCAACTTTGACATCCAGAACCTGTTGGGCATTTAAGTGTAAATTAGTTAGTTTGTGTTTGTGTGTGTGTGTGTGTGTGAGTGTGTGTCTCTGCCCATGCACTAATTTCCAACTTTGACATCCAGGCACCGTGAATCCAGCCTGTCTTCCTGCCTTTGAAAAGAACTTTCCTCAAGGAACAGAATGCTGGACATCTGGTTTTGGGGCAACAGTAGAAGGAGCAGGTAGAGAATGATACAAAAGAGAGAAAATTATTATGCAGGAGAAGTTTATAGTACAGCAACAGAACAAAACCAGGTAATGCTTTCTTTTACAGCTCTAAATTCTAAGTAGTGACCAGGTAAGTGTGAGGCACAGACTCCAATGTACTACATAATTATTTAGGGTAAAATGATAATACCGAGATATTCCAACTCAGTTACACTGAAATGACTAACAGGCTCTAGCTATTACACTGATAAATGGCATGGTAAAATATGTCATAAATATTTCAAGTAGCAAGGCCCTAAGTACAAACATGCATGAAAATTTCAATGGCACATTCAAGCAGGAAAGTAAATTAGAAAAAAACGAGTTCTAAGTTATGTGGCGTAAAATCAAAGCATAAAATACAAAGATAGCTTTCTGCAGCAAATAGTAAGGACCCTGTAAAACCATAGTATCATTGTTTTCTCTTAAAGCCTAGATTTTGTTGTATTTATAGGTAATAGGCAGGTGCATACCATGTATTGTATAACTACCCAGTACATTTTACCCAAAATAATTGCACAGTACTGTGAAGCACCAGATACTTACACTGTGAATACCTAGAACCTGTTGGACATTTAAGTGTAAATTAGTTAGACAGCCTTAGAATTTACCATCATGTTATCCAAAGTAGCTACCTATGTACTTTGGTGTTTGTACCTCACACTTACATGGTTAGTATTCAGAACTCAACGAACTGTAAAAGAAAGTGTTACCAAGGAGTTAATAGTCAGTCATCAATGTCATACAGTTTCACAGCACCTTAAGAGCTTATAGTTACACATCCAACAATGCATCTTAAACTGAGCTCAAGCTAAATTGAACATGATCTCTGATTTTCAGATTTGAAGGCTCTAACCTCAGCATATGAAATGCTTTCCTATGCCGCTATTCACATACCACATTGGCCCTGTCTGTGCCAGTTTGGGTGACCTACTTCTCTGCTCTTCATGTGTATGTGTTCCATTTTCACAGACATTGGCTCTGTGGATCTCATGGGGGTGGCAGTGAGCATCATCGATGTGCGGGTTTGTAATAGTAGTGATGTCTACCGGGGACGAATCTCTATGAACATGATGTGTGCTGGTGACATGCTGGGAGGAAAGGACTCCTGTCAGGTGGGTTTCTTCCTACTGGTCATTCAGCATGCCCGTCAGATTGGGCTAACAGATGCCTTGAAGCAAATTCAGTCCAGTCCAGCTGGTCCAGTTGTTTTGAATGCTTCTTTGAAGTCTTGCTATTTCCCATGACACTCATTCTTTCTGGTGCCTGGACTGCTATGGTGATGCATGCAGAGAGAACATATGGTACAGACATATGTGTTCCAACTTCATATTACTCAATGTTTCCTTTTATAAACATGGTATTATAAATGAGTTCATTTGTAAATAAGGGTAATAGCAATTGCTATATTGAGTTATAATGTATTTTGTAAAATGAACTGATGCAAAGATTCTGGCTTTCTAGCCATAATGACAAAAGCCACAACACAGTCCTGAAATTGAATTATACAATATGTTTATTTTGGTGTTCAGGGCGACAGCGGAGGTCCTCTGGTGTGTCAGGACAGTGACCAGCGATGGTACCTAGCAGGCGTGACAAGCTGGGGGGCAGGTTGTGGACGGAGACAAAGGCCAGGCGTCTACAGCAAAGTGACCAGCCTCTTGCCCTGGATCCAAAGTATGATGCAGGTGAGAAGATGCCCATAAAGATTAGTGGCTTCCAGAGCTCATGAATAATGCCACCTATAGCTACTATATTGTGAATTTGCAACAGGTGACATCTAAATACAGAAAACACAGTGAATTGTCAGCTATTAAGTATGCCTACTTTATACTTACAGTTACTGGCCATTTTATCAGGTACACCAATCTCCTAGGTGCACTTTGCAGGTGTACAATTACAGAGTGTAGCCCATCTGTTGCTGACATTATTTGGGTGGAGGATAATTCACAACACAGTGACACCATAGTAAAGACACGTTACTGTGTGTTGCGCTAGTACAATTGACAGGTGAAGAAGTGTTATTTATTTATTTAGTTAGTTAGTTAGTTAGTTAGTTGTTTGTTTATTTTGTACTGTGACATTTATGAGACCCACCTTCCCTGTTGATACACTTTGTAAGTGTGCAGTCAGAGACTATAGCTTATCTCTTGATGGACAAATTGTATTAGTTATCCTCTAGCCCTTCTGTTTCTGACCATAGGATCATGGTTGGCTTCATATTTTTGGTTGGCAGACTATGCTCAGCCCAGCAGTACCTCTCAGAACTTTTAAAAACTCCAACACCATTGCTGTTCATGATACATTTCTACCAGTGCAACATCCTAACTAACATGCTTTGTTGCTGTTACTGCTATGCTGAGAATAGTATCTGGTCAGTGGTGGTCCTGTGCTGGTCCCTGTCTATTGATGGATGGGGTAGAGTGTGGATGACAAATTGTGCAGCAACAGATGGGCTACAGGCAGTAACTGATTACCTGCAAACTGTATGTTAATGGTAGTTGTACCTGATAAAATAGCTAATGAGAGTAAGTACAAATTACGTACCAAACTGACGGCTCAGTGCTAAGTACTTCTGCTTTGTCATTTACAGAAAGAGAGACCTTAATGTCACTCTCCTATGTGGCCTACATTCACTTCTCCCAAAGGACCATGGGACATCCTCACATGTTTCGACAGGAATCTATAGTGGCCAAACAAGAGTACTGGTAGATGAGGACCACAGAGGACAGAAACAGATCATAACAATAGCGCACTTTGAAATGGGATGGTGATTCTGTATTGCAGCTATGACATCTATTAGGAAATGGGTGCAGACTTTAATACAGCTGTACCTTCTAGCTAAAGGGCACAAACACTACCTATTAGTCCACAGGGCTGTATTTGTGACTCTGATATGCTTAGTGAGTCACCAAGCTGTCCATTAATATATACTTGATTTGGTGAATTCACGCTGGTGCAAAGCACATTTTGTGAGTCTTTCAGCCTCTGTCTTGTTGTACATTTCTGGTGTGCACTGAGGCTTGGCTCTGGGAATATTATGTGTTAGTTTAATTTTCCTACCAGTATGAATCCAGTGGGTGCTTGTTGCATCTGAACTGATTCTTCACAATCTCACTGGAAGTAAAAAAAAAAAAAAAAAAAAGCTGTCT
>JAILXH010145622.1:0-11419 GCA_023558415.1 Piaractus mesopotamicus
ATCATGATATTTGACGATGTTTTCTCAAAACATAATATGTATCCTGATATTTAGTGTTTCTGAGGTTTACGAACAGGTTGGAATGGATAAAATATGCCAACAGTGCACATTTATGAATTCATGCTAGTATAAAAACGGAAACATGATTTTCCACCTTTCACCCTCATAGATTCTGTGATTGGTAAGGTGTGTGAATACTTGGACCTAGAACGAAACCTGAGATGTAATAGCTCTCGGAATATAACCCCACATCTCGGAAATGGTAACTTGATAGAAAATGGTAGGGAAAGGAAAAAGCGTTCTCTTAAAATCTTCATTCAGAGCAATTTTGGACCATTTCTGTTGGTCTATTGGTCATGAAATGTGCACAAAATCAAAATTGAATGGTGTGAAAAAAAATACACAGGAAAAAAAAAAGAGTTATGAGTGTTTGACAGAACAGAAATAATACTGATTACTAGGAGCAGGAGTAAACCTGTCTGGAAGAGTTTCACCGCTTCACCATTGCTTATACGGTGTGGGTGCGTAAGACAACACTAAAATCTTCCTGTTCTGTGTTTCAGTGATAGACATGTTGGCCCTGCAGGATGTGAAGCAGAATGTGGCTGCTATCGAGAAGATGTCTGGAGCTCTCAAGACTTTCAGTGATCTTTATATCGTCTCCACCTTCCGCTTGCCTCCCAAACTGGGTGGAGTACTGCTGGGCTTCTACAATAAGCAAGACAATAAGAAGTACCTGGAGCTCGCCATCATGGGCAAGATCAACAAAGGTGCTTTTTTTAAGCTTAAGGCTAAACGTCAATCCTGATGACAATGTTGGATACTGTAATGCTCTTTGTAGTATAGCATGACACACTGCAGTGCTGGCTGAAGGGAAGACAGGTCAGACTAGTACAACTAATGACTGCCAGGTCTTAAGAACAACGCTCTTACTGTTCCTCTTAAAAAGACTCAATATTGGGGTCACCAGAGTGTAACCATCAACCTCTATTACAATATTAGCACACATTGATGTTCTTTTTTCCTTTCACAAAGGCCCCATTGCACTACATAAATCATCTCTGATTACATAATAGCAAAGTTAAGTACACTGTAATCACTGGCATATTACTAACTGGTTTGTAATTGCTAATATCTGGTTTCAAATGTATGCATGAGGTGCTTGATAATAAAGGCTGTAATTACTAAATGGCTGTTCTGCCAGCTCTGGTGCGGTACATTCGTGAGGATGGGAAGCTGCACACAGTGAACCTGCAGAGCGCCAACCTTGCGGATGGGCGAGCTCAGTCCATAATCCTACGCGTGGGAGGCCTACGCAGAGACAATCTCAGCCTGGAGCTCTACGTCAACTGTCGTCTTGCTGACTCCGCCCAGCGCCTGCCCCCACTGGTCTCCCTGCCTGCAGAGGCGGAGCTAGTGGAGATTCGGAACGGCTACAAGGCATACGCTCGGCTTCAGGTGGGCTTATTGAGGCATTTTAGTGGCAGTTTTCAGATGGTTTTAATCCATGGTTGAGTTGAACCCATCCTTTACCTTAACACCTTAGAGATTTATTATTCACTTATTAATCTTGTTCATCGTACAATTTCCCTTTCGGGACATATTTCTAAGTGAATGATGGTATCAGAGGGGCTTTCTGAGGTAGCTGAATGTTTTGCTCAGTGATAGGTGGGGATGTTGGACAAAGATTAGAGAAAAACAAAAATTTAGTCTTAATAAATTATAAATGATATGATATGATGAATCATGTTTAATATGACCAGAAACATGAACTAGCAAGCTCATTTTTGATTCATGTTCACTTTCTGACGATTATTAACTGACCTTACATGCTCTTCCCACAAGTAGGTTCTTTTGCAGATACTGTTTTGAGGTTAGAAAAGCATTACAGAATGTTGGCAAAAATCCCCAAATTTAAAATGTTAAAATAACTAAATTTAGAGTACATTATTAATTAGAAATTACATGTATATGTATTTTTTGTTTGTATATGTATGAAAGTTCACACCAATGATCAGTATAGTTTATTTTGTTGTGTATTTAAGGTTTTTGGAATAAATATGTAAATATCTGACTGATATCTAAGCTGAAAGTTTAGCAGCCTCAGCTAATATAATTTTCAGCTAAGTTAATTACTAAGCACTAAATAAGCTAAATTAATTGGTTGACTTTGCTAGCTAGCCCGATTTATCTCTCTTCTTTTCCATCACAGAATAGCTTGACTTTCTTGACATAACCTGAGTATTTTCACGTTTTCTGTTTTGAAAACGTTGTCAGCAAATCTCAGCCATTCTACAGTAACTCGTGGTGTAGACTGCAGTGTTAGCTTTGCTGAAGCCGGTGATCTTTCTGCTTAGGCTATCTGTTGGGCATTTGTCCCTAAAAATCTTGATTACACAAAATAAACTATTTGATTTGTCCTGACAGACAAATACAAAGTAAAAAAATATTTCAAATTAATAAAGTGATACTGATTTGCGTTACCTGTGATGGACTGGCGACCTGTCCAGGGTGTATCCTGCCTTCTGCCCGGTGACAGCTTAGATAGGCTCCAGCACCCCCGCGACCCAGAAGGATAGGCAGCTTAGAAGATGTGTGTGTGTGTGTGTGCGTGTGTGTGTGTGATATGCGTTACATTGAAAGGGATTTTGGCTGAAGTCCTGTAAAGCTTTTCGAATTTCGCAACAGAAGTTATGAGAAAATGCATTTGTGAGCGGAGCATGGGTAGATCAGTTACTCAGTAACTGTTATGACACCATGTATGACAAGTCCTTAGAGTTTAAGGGGCTAATAATAGGCTTCTACAAGCTCTCTCACTGTACTAAATTAAAAAAATATACAGTTCAGCAACAGTATCAAACTATATACAGCTTTTCTTAGATCTTTTCTTAGATTTTAGATAGGCATGTCTGTATGAGAGAGTGTTCAATAGCCAACTTGAAATAAGCCAGAGTGAAAGGAAAGAATATAAATGATGAGTGTGTTGCTGCTTGTCTGAGCGTGACTCTTTGGTTACAGGGGTCAGTGGAGTCTCTCAAACTGGCTCTAGGGGGCAGTGTAGCTAAAGCAGGAGCTCTGACTGACTGCCCTTTTCAGGGTGACTCCTCAGCCTACAACATAGGTAATACATCAGACTCACAAGTATACAGTGTTTATAATGGTTTATTCGTGTCACTGGATTCTAGGGTGTTCCAACTGCATCAGTGAACATTTGTGGTAAGTTATAGATGTTAAGACTGAATTTTGGATTTATTTCTTTTAATCTTTGTCTTTGCTTTTGATCACAGTGAACGGGGAGGCAAACTCTATTCTAGGTGAGATTATAGCCATTACAGTTATTGTGTTGTTTTTTTTTTTGTTTGGGTACACTGTAAGACAGACACATAATACAGATGTTGTTTGTTTGTAACAGGCGATCACACCAAAGCTCTGATTGGACAGCTCATCATCTTTAACCAGATCCTGGGTGAGCTTCGAGAGGACATCAGAGAACAGGTGTGCATTTGTGTGGGTGGGTGGGAGTTTAAGACGTGTACATTGATTATGGAAATATCTGTTTTTATTTGACTCTGTGTGGATCAGTCTAAATATGCATGTCCCTTCGCCGACTGTAGGTCAAGGAGATGTCTCTCATTAGGAACACCATATTGGAGTGCCAAGTGTGTGGTGAGTGTACCTGCAGTTCTATCTGTGGAGCCCCTGAGCATAAACAGCAGGATTTAAAAATACTCTTATCACCTGAGTGAAGCAGCAGAACTCACCTGGCAGATTATACTGAAAGTTTCTGTAAAAGAAGGTAGAGCTGAAGGATGAATTGTTTTTATATCAAAATCACAATATGCAAGTGTGCAATTTTCAAATCACACGGTCTGCAGTTTGAAGTATAACATGCATTATCAACAACATTGCCTTAAGTTTTAAAAGGGGAAATTTAACCTAATGACACAGAGCTTGTGGACTGCCTTCAGATGACTTAGAGTCAGAAGCAAACAAGCACCCACATGCTGTGTACATGACAGCACAAGCACAACTAACTTAGCAGTCTGACATGCTACGTTCAGCGTTCAAGTAGTAGCTCTGGTAATTCAATAATTCAAATACAAATCACAGTCACAATATAATAAAATATTCCCCCCAAATTGTTCAGCCCTAAGGGAAAGTTTTAGAGAGATAAATCACGTGTAAACTGAGTCAGGATGACTTTCTCTGCTCTTTAAATAAAATCAGAGAAAATCAACTTCAGAACTTTAAAATAACAGTTGATACTCACAGCATCCTGACAGGGACTTTAAGTGTAATCTTAGATGTGATCTGTTTATTTTTACAAAACTTTACCAAAGTGGTTGGCAATATGAAATAAGTTATAAATACGTCAAGGTACACTTTTCTGAGAACATAAGAATATGAGAATGAATATCAGTACTTCTAGAACAGTGAACAACATGTATCCTAAAAAGACAGATTTAGACCAATTATAGAAAGTCTGCAAACAACAACCTATGTTTAATAACTGCATAAACTAAATAGTAACAACCAGATCATTGGATGTTAGCCTATTATGCTGTTATCTTTTTTTTTACCAAATGTTTGATTATTTTCTGTTCTGTTTCTTTTTTCAACTTTTTAATGTAAAGATTTATCATATTTCATATCATAGTTCTTTATAATTTCAAAGTGTGGCAGAGCTGTTGTATACAACTTGTCAAACTGTAAATTCACAATATCATGGTCATGTGTCATGAAAATGTCTTCAAGTATCTTGCTGTTTGTTGCCATATGACCTACCCCTATACCAAGACTTACCAATAATTTCTTCTGACCTCTTTCTTTGCTTTTCTGTTCAGGGTTTCATGAGCCTCGGTCCCGTTGTCAGCCCAATCCCTGCTTTAAGGGTGTGGCCTGCATGGAGACGTTTGAGTTCCCAGGATATCGCTGTGGTCCGTGTCCTGAGGGAATGACTGGCAACGGTACCCACTGCCATGACGTTGATGAGGTGAGCATGTTTCCAAGGTAGAAACAAATGCTGTGAATCAACAGCTTAGATAACATGAATGAAATGCACACATAATAGTATAATTGCTCTTTGTCTCTCTCAGTGCATGCTGGCTCAACCTTGCTACTCTCCCAGTGCATGTGTAAACACAGTGAAGGGCTTCAGCTGTGAGCCCTGCCCACAAGGACTGTGGGGTCCGCCTCTCTCAGGGGTTGGCCTGGAGTATGCCAAGAACCACAAACAGGTACACAGAAGCACACATGCATATTGTCACTGCCAGTTCAAAACCTTGTGATTTTTGTTTACATGACTTGAAATATATGCTCTTTACATTATGTGACCATTTAATGATAAATGGATCAACAGAAATGGTCCACAATTACTTATCATTACATTAAGAACTAATAAATGTTTTCCTTTTCCTCTTTTCCATTTTGGGGATACAAGGCTTTGTTCCAACAGCAACGATTTAATAACTCCCGTTGCGTATTTTAGAAATGTAGTTGTCTTAGAACTATGTGTGGAGGATATTTATGATACAAGCGTTGTCACACTACATTAATGACTTTTTTGCATAGGAATGCTTAGATGTAGACGAGTGCGTTGAAGTTGCCAATGCCTGCACAGCCAATTCTGTCTGCATAAACACCATCGTAAGTATTAATGTTTCATTAGAAGCTGGCACCATGAGAATTTGATAAAACATTAAAATGTCACAATGAGATCAGGTGAAATACATTGACTAAATTACATATAAACTGATTCAGGACTGTACAAATAAAACAGACTTTCTATGCAAAGAAATAGAAAATCAAAAACTCCAGAGGCTGTAAAATTGCCAGTTGACCTTGATTATTTCTCTCTCTCCCTGTCTCTCAGGGTTCCTTTAGGTGTGGTCAGTGTAAAGTTGGGTATGTAGGTAATCAGACTGCTGGCTGTTTTCCTCGGAAGTCCTGTGCCACGCTCAGCTTCAACCCCTGTGACTCTAACGCCCACTGCATCATCGAGAGGAATGGAGGGGTGTCCTGTGCGGTAAAATAATTATAAGATTTTTACTATTTAATTGCTACTTATAATTTCCATTCCTCAGCTGAGCAGTACTGAATGATTGGATTGAGGAGTTGCTGTGTTCTCTCTTCAGTGTAACGTGGGCTGGGCTGGTAATGGGAACACTTGTGGTAAAGACACAGACATTGATGGCTACCCTGACCGTTCTCTTCCCTGCATGGACAACGACAAGCACTGCAAACAGGTCTGAAATCATCACACTGCCTGCGCTCCAGTTTGCTCTTTGTCTGTTACTTATCACATAGCTTTATAAAAGTGTACCTGCTGTTTTTGCTTTCGTGAATTTGAAAAGTTAGCATGGGTCAGAACCTCTGCCCTGAGTGGTGTAGTAAAGCAAAGCGCTGCTTTGTAGGGATTGGCACTATGGCAGAAATTGTAATATTGCGATACTTGACATTTCCAATGCTTGTCCTGAGATTTTGTTTTATCTGAAGTTTGCTAACAAGTTGAAACAGAGCACCAATAAACAGCAGTACCCAATATAAAAATGATGGAAAACTATACTAAAAGGACAATAATATTTATTTCATATCATAAGGAACAGGAGGAGAAATGTAACAATTGGTAAAAAAATAATAAAAAGATAATAGCATAGTAGACAAATAGCCAGTTAACCTCTTGCTACTGTGCAGTTTTTTTAGACAGTGTACCTCCACTGGTTGTTGTTTACAAGTGCTCTACAGTTGGTCTAAACCTGTTGTTATGAAGTATGCATTTGGCCCATGATTTAGAATTTTAAGACAGATATTTGAATTGCCAGAGTCATGAATTTATGAGGCAATACTTGTATTTACACAAGTACAGTGAAACAGTGAAAGCCAAATGTCCCTATAAAGTATGTCCTGTCAGTTGCGGAATTTAACTTTTTGAAGAAAAAATGAAACATATTGAATATATAAAATAAAATGTGCCATAATGTTTTGCACAATCCACATTTTGTGTTTTTTTTTCCTCCAATATGTTAAATTCAGCAAACAAACAGTATTTGTTCATTAAAATGTGCAGAAGTGTATTCGCTGTAGAGGATGTGTGAACTTATTTTCACTTAGAAAATCAACAGAACATGCAGTTTGACCAGGGATACCCAAACTTTTGCGTATAACTGTATTATCTTATTAACCACCCTTACTGGCTTACATTTGAAAAGACTCTTTTGACTGTTAAGTGGAACAGTTTGGTAAGAAAGTTGCATCCACAACCACAGAAGTCTATGGCCAGGAGTTGGCTGTGTTCTTAGTGGGTGGGAAGGATGACCGTGTCCTCTGTCTTTGTTGATTTGGAGCAATTTTAGCCAAATGTAGGTGGTCATGTATACAGAACTGGGTGGTTAGCGCTCTCCTTTAAATGGGTTCAGCTGTCCTTTGACATTGCGCGAGCAGCAGCATGAAAAGCAGCTTGATAACTATTAGGTTATTTGGACACTTAGATATCAGGTGGGAACTGGCAACAGTTAACATTGGGGAAAAAGTAGGGAAACAAATAAAAGAAAAAAGAAAAAAAGAACATGATTCCTCCTAACATGTTTCTTTTACTTCAGCCTTATATCTGCTGTTCACATCTTTTCTGTAGAGGATAATAACATCTTTTAAAGTGTAAGCACTTAGTAGGTAGGTAGTAGATGTTGGAAGTTTCTCATGAACTCATAATTTTACAACATCAGTCTTGCTGTTTGATCATCTTCATTTGTGTGTGTGATCTTTGGGTATTTGTCATCTTTCCTGCACAGGATAATTGTATTTACACACCTAACTCAGGTCAGGAGGATGCAGATAATGATGGTATAGGTGACCAGTGTGATGAGGATGCTGATGGAGATGGCATTAAGAATGTGGAGGTATGGTGGAGATTCGTAGCATCTGACTCTGCTGTCTAACATCTCTCTAACTGTAATGTTGCTGCCTCAACTTGTGCTAAAAATAAAAACTGATGCTTCCACTGCTGTTTTGCATGCAAACATAGCACTGATTTTGTGGAATGTAGTGTTACTGCTATATAGTGAGGTGTGATCACTGTTTGCTGATGTCTTTAACTGACCAGGATAACTGTCGGCTGGTGTCTAATAAAGACCAGCAGAACTCGGACACTGACTCTTTTGGGGATGCATGTGATAACTGTCCCAACGTGCCCAACATTGACCAGAAAGACACAGACAACAATGGAGAGGGTGACGCCTGTGACAACGACATTGATGGAGATGGTTAGATGATATAAGATTCTGTTCCTGAAATGGTAACTTTATACAGAAAAAAGAAAAGATGTGGTTAGGGTTAGGAATATTATTAGAGGGATTTAGCTACACTTAAATTTTACTTCAGCACATGGAAATATAGTAATAATAATGTGTTTGTGCCCATCTGCGTCTGATGTGCGTCTATGTGTGTGTGTTTGTGTGTGTTTGTGTGTCTCAGGTGTTCAGAATGTGTTGGATAACTGCCCCAAAGTGCCAAACCCCATGCAGACAGACCGGGATGGGGATGGAGTGGGAGATGCCTGTGACAGCTGCCCTGAGATCAGCAACCCCATGCAGGTCCTCACACTTCACAAAGTAAAATCATAATGTCTTGAATAGTGAAAAAGCCCACTTAGGACTTTTTGAGTTATTATTGCTTTTTCAGAGGTTTGAGGTTATTAAAGCAGTTTTTTTTTGGATTGTCAGGACAGATTCCAGCATGCTCACATTTTCACATTTTTAATTTTTTTTACACTTAAAAGGCAATTCCACCATTTTTTTTTTTCAAAATTACTGCATAATTAAATCGTGAAGATGTAAATTATAGCCCTGTTCTTGAGAAACGTGTTGAGTTTGAATTGTTTAAACAGTGGTGATGGGGAGCATTTAATTCTATAAAAGCTACTTCTCTTAGTGTTATTGCATGAATTGGTTACCAATAGCGTTGCCTGATGTCTGAGAAATTGCTTTACAGTAGTTTTGAGATAAGGATTTGGCCTAAAACATATATTTTATAAATCCACTCATGGTGGAGAGGTCATGTAGGGCATTGTTAGGCAAAATAATGCAAAAGAAACACCTTTTTCTATATTTAATACTCTTTTTTACCATTGTTAACATTACATAACAAGAACTCACATGCAGACACGTGCAGGTTCACAAATTTTGTTGTGCTGGTTATCCTTAAAATTTAGAAACGCAGTACCTGGTTTCTAACACCGCTATTGTAAAGAAATCCGAGTCAGAGTCAGAGTCAAGTTTCTCTACAATGAACATTTTTACATCAAACTGCTCTGAATTACTTTGTTTACATTTCAGTAAATTAATTATGCAGAAATTTGGAAAAAACAGTGCAAATGCCCTTTAATTGCTGTTTATTTTTTCTTGAACACTACGGGCTTCTTTCCCAGACCAGATTATGCCTAAGCCTAGACTTCAAATGGATTATGACTAGGCTTTATTCATGCCTGGGAAACCAAATTGGAAACATACTTTTGTTCTCTGTTTGTAAACAAGATCTCTTTAATTGGAGTCCAGCTTAATTGTTATAAATGTAATGAAATGGGTATTATAACAATTATGTCTTTGCAGACTGACATAGACAACGATCTTGTCGGAGATGTGTGTGATACCAATCAGGACACGTAAGTTTTAGGACATATGCACACACACACACCCTGCACACGCGCTCAGAAATTGACTCAGCTGTTTTGCTGTGCCTGAGACTCAGCTGTCACGCAGTACTTGCTTTAAGTTGTTTATTTGCAAAGAGACAAACACTTTTACGCACACCACCTGGAACTATTCATAAAGCCAAAAATAAGCTTTAGTGCTCTATTAAACCACAAAATGCTGGGTGGCCTAATGCTTTACTTGAACTACTTTAATTCATGTGTAAGGTAATGTGATTCAACTTGCCTGACCACATTGCTTTGGCGCCACCTAGTGACTCTGACCAATAAGAACATGCAGTAAGCTCCTCAGCTGGAGAGCTTCAGCTTCTTCTCTGCTTTAGTATGCTGACTGTCCATGTATATGGTTTACTGGCAATATCCTGATCACTGTATATGTGTTTATCTTAGCCCACTTTGTTTGTCTGTTTCTTTGACCAGTGATGGGGATGGACACCAGGACACTCGAGACAACTGCCCCGATATTCCCAACAGTTCTCAGCTTGACTCGGACAATGACGGTATTGGAGATGACTGTGATGATGACGATGACAATGATGGAATCCCTGATGCTGACAGTTTAGGAGGTCTTGGCCCTGATAACTGCCGGCTTATTCCCAATCCAAACCAGAAAGACTCGGACGGTAATGAACCCAGCAGAAATTCCTTACCTGCAACTTGACCAAACAGTACAGCATTGGGCTTTTTGCCTTAATGTTCCATACAGCATCCATTGTATTAGTGTTTGGCAGTATGATATGAATATGTCATATGCAAAAGACTCTATGTCCAAAGATAACTCTGTGTTTAAAGGTAACTGCTATCAAGTGTTTTTAATAGTCAAGAATTTTAATAGGGAGTTTGTCACCCTTTGCAGCAGTAACAGCTTCTGCTCTTCTGAGAAGACTTTACACTAGATGTTGAAACATTGTGAGGATTTGATTCAGCCACAAGATATTTATATGCCAAGGAAGAGACACTGTCTGATCATGATTAGGGTTATTACCTACTTGATTGAATCAAAATGTTCATTTTTCAACCTAGACAGTAAGTATGTAACTATCTGCAAAGTTCAAGCCAACCCTCTGTTTTTTTCACTCATTGTGTCTCCTGTTCTTCACAGGTAACGGTGTTGGAGATGTGTGTGAGAATGACTTTGACAATGATGCAGTGATGGATTTGATCGACGTGTGTCCAGAGAGTGCTGAGGTCACACTGACAGACTTCAGGGCCTATCAGACTGTCATACTGGACCCTGAGGGTGATGCCCAGATTGATCCTAACTGGGTAGTGCTTAACCAGGTGAGCCCCACCTATCTGAGGAGGGTAACCATTGTAGAGCTCAGAACTGTGCATAGTACCTATCCTGGTGTGTTTTTCTCAGGAGTAAGTGTTATATAATTTATTCAAACACAGAATGTGAATTTAATTAACAGGTACCTGGCAGAAAAAGGTTTACATTCAGTGAAGGTTTATGTCTAGTTAAATCACTGCCCCTTTTTGTTATTTTTGTCATGTTTATAATACTTAGTATTTTTTTGAGCATGTTGCAGTGTTCATCCCTGCCTGTTTCGTTTGTTTTAACAATGATTAAAAAGTAAAGAAATAAGTAAAATAAATACACAAATAAATAGGATACAAAATGAACTATGTTCATATAATTTAACTGTGAGAATTATTAGTACTTGAAATAATAATAAAAGCTTAAAATAATAATAAGACCTTATTTAGTGCTGT
>JAILXH010145623.1:557-10606 GCA_023558415.1 Piaractus mesopotamicus
AAGGCGCCAGAAAGTGTTGAAGAGAAAATGTCATTTCAAATGTGATGCCGAAGCGAGATGTCTAATGTTGCGTGCTCACCTGCTCACTGGAGGAGAAGGAGCTAGATCCAGAGCACAGGGAGAAAATGATAATGGAGGTAAAGGTTACTGTTCCTCTGCAGAGCGCTGCCTCAGCCTCCTGTGCAGAAATCAAAGGAAATGTTACATCTGAATAAGCTGCTCACAGTTCATACTAATGACCTTGAATGTGTCTTCAGCCATACGTGCGTGCTTTAAATAGGCAGCAGGTAAGGGGGCTGATTGAGGTATGCAGAAATGTGCTTCGCAAAGGGGGGAGGCAGAAATGTAGAGACTCCACGGGCTGAAAAATGTCAGTTGTCATTGCTAAAAAATAAAGGAGACTTCAAATGTGTTGGGTGAAGTACACTGTGAGGTTTTTTCTTCTTTAAAAATCTCATTCTGTCTTGAAATCCACAGCCTCAGCCATTTAAAATTCTGAGGAGGAAACTTGGCCGGCGCCGTGGAAAACTTTCAGGAAAGGATGAGCGACCATTCTGAGGGAAGCCGTAATGGCGCTCTGGCGCACTCGCAAAGATTCAGGAGTGATTAATGAAAACTAATTTTTCATGGCAATTAAAATGATTAAAGCCGAAGGGCCTTTTCGCTGTTGCTCTGAATTGCTCCAGGAACAAGGCGGCAACAAAGCTGAGAACCAAAATTGCATTAGTAGTGGAGGAGAACTGTATTAAAATGCAAATGTACAGCTGTTAATAGTTCTTCAAAAACCAATAATCCCCCACAGTCAGTCATGTGTCAGAATGGTTAATGGAAAAATATCCCAGAGGCATGCAGGGTCCTTTTTCCATTCCGCTTTTGATTAAAACAGAAATTCTGCGGAGGTAAAAGCAAGGGCTAAGAGTGGGATGGGATTGGCAGGGACGGTTTAATGTTGGGCAAGGCACCAAAGCCCATTGTTCAGAAGGTTCCTGATTTCCGAGATATGCTCTCTCGCTCTCTCTCCCTCCCGGGATAGGCGTGCAGTGCTAACAAGGGGAAGCCGACTGCTAAATCTGATCTAGAGGTATTAAAGACATTCATCATAGAGGTGTTTAGCAGGTAATCTGTATTGAGTAACGTTTGAATTAAATGCACATGATAGTCAGGTCCATAAATGAAGAGGAAACTGGCCCGGGTGAGGGAAGTGTCAGGCAGCGGCGTAATTGAATAAATAGTCTACTCGCTTATTCTGTCACTTAATTATGATTCTGCCGCAGGGTATGTTTCAGAGATCGAAATGTTCTGACCCAGCAGAGGGGAGAAATGCAGTTTTCTCTGACTCTTGCGCAGGAGGAGGGGGCTGTTGATGGACCGAGCAAATGTATTGAATGCATCATCATTTCGTGCTTTCCGTGAAGCCACTGACAATACACAGACATTCTTGATCTTTGTATTAGCTGCTTGTATGTAATGAGATTTGATGATACTGCTGAGCATATTCCTAGGTGATTATGTTTCATGGAAAATTTCCAATAAAACTTGAGTAGAGTAGATCATTTACATGGTACATGAAAATGGTGAATAACAGTAGCTGAACTCCAGGCAATGAATAGTATCCATAGGCACTGTAAAATAGATGTTTTAAAGGAGTCATTCAGCAAAAAATCCACTTACCTCAGATGTTGTTGATCAGCCAAGACATGTCTGGTGCCCAAATTTGTCTTTTTTAGTTTTAAACTGGTGCTACAAGGCTAATGGTGCTAGCAAACAATAGAAGCCAATAGCCACCCAAAATGCTTTCTGTAAATACCTGCCCAAATCCACATCAAGGTCTTCATTAACATCATGAAGACTTGTCGATGTGGACAAACTTCACCCTGTAGCTGAACATTTGCCGCAACAATTTCAGACGACACTTGTTACAAAAAAAGATTTTGGGTGACTATTGACATCTAGTGTCTGTCATCAGCATTAGCCTCATTGAATGCATAAGCTGGACACCAAACATGTCTCGGCTGATCGACTACATTTTGGATTGGAAAACTGTGATTTTTAATAAACCATACTTTGAACTCAGTCTTTAGCGGGGTTGCCAGGTCTGGGTCCTGGAGATCTACCACCCTGCAGAGTTTAGCTCCAACCCTAATCTAACACACCTGGTCCAGGCACTGAGGGCCTTTTGAGGCATCTGAACATTAGAACCAGGTGTGTTGGATCTGAACTCTCCAGGCTGCGAGATCTCTATGACCAGGATTGGGCACCCCTGGTCTATAGCCATGGTGGAAAAGCAACTAAGCCAGAATATAACAAAATAGAGGAGTTCAAAACTAAAAATGCTAAATTGACTAGCTAGTAAAGCCATTTAAACTAAAAACATCATGCTAATTGAACTGCTACCTTTTTTTTACCTCTTTGGGAGCAATTGCACTTTGAGTAAAGAAAGCACCCATGGTAGATTACTCAAGTATTTGTTGGTGTAGTAGTTTATAGTATTTGTAGTATATAGCAGAATATAGTATGTTTTAATTTCACCTTTTTCAGGTAGATACTCATCTGCATTAGTACAGGAAGGTGTGGTTACTATCTCCTACTTTATATACTTATATATAGGCCACAGATTTTGAATGTTGACAAATACCTTCATAACTGTACACAACTCAAAAGCCTTAAGCCTGTTTATAAAGTGAGCATTCAGGGCGAACTTTGGAAAGAGCTAGACTGAGAAAATCCTGTAGAAGGCCCCCCATCGAGACCCGATGAATGCAGAAATGTGGAGTTCTCTTTAATTACTGATAAGTTGTGAGCCAGCTAAACACAGTGGATTTCTCCCACCGGAGGCTCTAATCACTTTAAAAGGGACTGCTGATCCTAACTGCCGAGTCAGAGGATTGTATGGCAGGTGCCACTGTGAGCTCCCAGAACAGACGCTATTGGCCTGCTGCTCTCAATCCTCCTCCCCCCCTTTTTCTGGCACTGAAATACGCACCATCTGAAAAAAAAAAAAAAGAGAGAGAGACAACCCTCTGTGGATTTCGACAAACACTGTTCAGCTGCTCTTTCAGGAAGAGGGAGGGTTGTTCTAGAAAAAGAATTGAAAGTGAAAGGAATCTTTATAAAGCTATTTTTCCATCTAGTTATGGAAAATGTGTTAATGCATACGACTGAACAAGAATAAACCTCAATAATTCTCTTTATAACGTTATATAGCGTCAAGTTCATTTCAGGCAGCTCAAAATGACTCAAGAAAATCAACTGATAAAACTTTCAGTATTTTATTCATATATACATCTCCACCCCCAGTTTTTGCCCTGAAAGTAATTGTGATCATACAGATGGTAAGTACTTATAATATATATATATTTTTTGACAACTTTTACAGCCTCTGTACAAGAGCATAGGTTTCATGGAATTCACATCTACATCAGCAACATCATTTTCTTTGTCAGAGAAACCAAGAACAAGCATATATGGGATGGGGGGGTGGGGATTGGGGCGGGTAGAGAGATTGGGAAAAGCTCAGGGAGAAGGATCAACAGACAGTGGATGAGGGCATATACAGAAGCAGCTCCATCGGGATCGACTATGTACAAATACAAACCATTCATACAAATTAAGCTCTAAGATATAGAATTCGATACATTACTGTGTAGTATAATGGCAATGAGCGAGCCCTCCAACCACTGCTGGATCTTCTTAACACTACAGGAGACAGTGTGGGCTGAACCATCCAGGATTATTACAGTACTAGAACATAGCTGGGACAGCTGAGGAACAACTGTGGTTCTCAAATTTCTTTTAGTTTTTTTTTTTTTCTTTGAAAGGTAGAAAACATGCCCCTAGTCAAGGCGTGTTCGTCTCTCATAGAAGCCACTCATCCACAAATGTGCCAACACATTCTTGGGTTGTCCTTAGGTCGCAGGCAGGCGTCTGGCTCCAGAGGGGAGAATTCAGCAAAGCTTGGGGGTTCTCAAGGACCTTAGGGATGGATAAGGGAAACTTCTTTTGGATATTGTACAACCGATTCCTTTCAGACTACAAACGTCCGTCCCTACTACACCACTGCTGTGGTGAACTGTTGGCAGAATGTACTGTCGTCGCATATTATCAATAGGGTTAAGAAACAAAGAACTAACAAATGCCTAATCAAATAATTTCAGTGAATGTGTATTTAAGAAATAAACACTCATACGAGGATATTAAGAAACAAAAGTACACAGAAATGAAAACATTTCACAAGTTTGTAAATAATAATAATAATAATAATAATAATAATGAAGAAGAAATAGAAACATAGCTGGCAGTTGCCAGGATCTGCTAGCCCCTACAACTGTGATCAGACACAGTAATCTATGCAACATTTCATTAATAAAACCATCTAAAACAGTAACAAGTACAAATAAACTAATCTAAAATAATAACCAGACTTGACACCTTAAACTTAAAAACACAGCAGCATATAACCTCACCCTCCGAATGATCATTTTTTTGTAAGATATTTGCACAAAAAAAATTGAATTTGAAACATTTTAGCAGATCTTGGGTCACTTTAGGTAGGCATGTTTGGGACAGTACAAGAAACACATATCTGTTGTGCTTGGGAAGAGAGCCCCATCTCTGCCTCTGTTGTCCTTCACACAGGGGCATAAGCGGCAGGCTTCAGCCAGAGGGGAAGTAGGGGGTGTCGCTGTGGTAATTATAGTCCGGGCAGACTTTCTGCACCAGCTTGTAGTCGGTGCTGTAGAAGGAGATGTAGATGCAGATGACTTTGAAGGGCTTTGAGCAGAGCCAAGAGACATGGCTCTGTGTCTGCTCCTGGAAGCATGTCTTGGATGGGTCGAAGTTGCAGAGCGTGTTCTTTGAACCCTTCTCCACTTTCTCGTATTCGATGCGACAGTTGAAGGACTTGGAGTCCTTGGCGTCGATGACGGACTGCTGGGCCGTCAAATCGAACTCCACGATCTTGGTGGGCGGGACCAGGCTGACGGACACATTCCCCTGGCCTGTGGAATTGTGCCGAAAGTAGACGCTGAAGGTGCCGTTGCCGTGGTCGACGATCTTGCCGGTGATGAGGAGGTTGAGCTTAACCGTCTTGATGTTGGAGTGGAAGTCTCCCCAGCCGAACATTTTCTTGAACTTGCCCGTCTTGACCATGGGCCGCCGCTTGGCCCTGGGCCGGGAGTCCTGCAGGTCAGTGGTATTCCTCAGCCAGTCCCAAAGGTCCTGCTCTGAATAGGGCTCCGGCGTGTCATAGCGCAGGTCCAGGGCTGTGGCGTTCTCCTTCCCGTGTAGAGTCTGTGACAGGAGCCGACTGATGGACAAGTCCTTGCTGCTTTCTGTCCATATGTGCTTTAACGTTGATTTGGGACTTCCTGACTTGAGTAAATCTGATTTCCCCGGGATGGAACCATGAACGCTTGAAACCTAGGAGAACAACAGAGAAGATACTGCTTATTGAGCTGCCTTGACCTGACAAACAATGTTAAACAAGTGAGCATTTAATTTCATGCTACGTGCCATGAGAAATTTTAGCAGATATTAATCTTCAGCTCCACAGATATTGACCTCCACCTCCTTACTTGAGCATGTAGCCTCCCAAGAAAAGAAAAAAAAAGACAGATCAAATGGATTTAGAGGGAAAAAGAGATAATCGATCCTAGCTGCAAGCTTCAATTTAGAAGAGCATTAGCTGACAGGGGCCATCTGGGAAATGGAGCAGAGCGTGGCGAATGAGAAAAAGAACACAGCGATCAAAGTTCCAACAGTATTGTTCTACGCCTTCACCCCACACCTCTCCTCATCCACCACTACGGACGGGATGGTGGTGGTAAAGGGATCTCCAACAGCCTGGCCTGATAATGGTGGCAGCCATTCAGTGAGTAAAGAGCAGACTATTAACCAGCGAGTGCTCCTTGAATTGATGATTGATGAACCCCCGGGTTCTCTCCATTTAGTGCCAATGAGTGGAATTAGGTTCATACAGAGCACGGCGGAGTGCTGTGACATTGATTGCCTGATTTCTACTGTAAGACGTGACAGCAGATCCGTCTTGCAGTGGTTTTTGCATCTCGTAGGCTGCCCCCAGGATCGATAGTTAGAAAATAAGGTTTCGCTACCAATCAGGCTGACCCTTCGGATGGAATTGCCTCACAGCGCGTGTCAGCATAAGGGCGATGCGGGCTAGTTTTAAACATTGAAAGCGGGTGGTGCGAGGGCAGCTCACCTGAGAAATTCACAGAGAAAAAAATAGAAGCAATCAATAGCTGACCTTAAGATTGCTTTGAATTGCAAATCGAAATGATATTTGCTCTCAAAAAATCTAAAAACCTAGGGATATTGGGATAAAGGCCTGGTTCAAGAATTCAGCTCAACTGTTTGAGCAATGCATTGTAGCCTTACCGATCAATCTTACCACTGGAATACAGATCATCTGAATGGCTTCTCTAACCTACCCTTTATGAAGACATACTTCATTAAACTCATTGCCCACAGCTCATATTGATTAAGAGCTCTGGGAAATGAATTGAATATTTTTCAGAAGAAAGAACTATTAAAAAAAAAAAAAAGAAACCTTAATGAAGATCAATTACTCTTCATCTCACCTGGGATAATGGGCCAGTCAGCCCTTGCCCTGTGTTGAAACAGTGTAATGATGTGTGTTTTATGGCCAGTGAGTACATGCTTGGGAAGCATGATTAAAGACTTGAGTCAATTATTAATGGCTAATAACTGGAGGGAAAATACACATTCACAGAGTGAGCAACTTTGAAAGAGCAATTTTGCGTACAGTTCATTGCAGCTTGGTGAGGGGTGAGTGCATACGTATTGATGAATAGACCTTTACAAACGCGGGGTGGCATGTGGACACCTGAGTTTGCTTTATTATAAATGTCAAGACAGTAGGAAAGTAATTCTCCACAGTCCTGTTCAACGTCGGCCAGATGTCACTTTAACCTCTATCAGATTTATTATCTAGGGGCAATGTCCATCAGAAGAACCGTAATATCTCAATATACAGAGAAGAACCGGAGAGTAAGATTCCACAAAAATCCAAAATGTCTGTTAAACATACCCATGGTTTGAAAAAACCTCATTTTGGACCACAAAGCTTGTGTGCACAACAGTTATATGAATGCAAGCCTCAGTCTGTCCATTGTCCAGCCCATGTTGGGCTGGGAGCCAGTCTGTCTGCTGGAGCTTCCACTCAGCCAGCTGTAGCGTTCACCTGAGGGGACAGTGCATCTGGTAAACATGGGCAGGGGAAAGCCACGGCCAAGCCCTGCACCTACACCACTGACAGGCAGACAGATGCAAACAGCTGGGCTCCCTCAGGCTCTGGACTGGGCCGGGTCAGCATGAGCAGCATGTGGAAATGCCTTATGTGACTTAACAGCTCTGCTTTCTTTCACTGCTCAAAGGCTGATTTGAGGTTAATTTAACCCTTAGAAGGTGCACTTATCATCAGAGATAACAAAACGTGGCGTAATTCATGTAAATATTGTAAATATATATTTTTTTACTTCTCCTACAAAGTCTACTAATTAAAAGTGTAGTATAATTGTTCAAAAGTTATTCTAATGCTTCTAATATGACAGTCATATGCAACTTTACAGCTTTCAAATAATTAGTAGAACATTAGTAATTAAGAAAGTAAATAAAAACTTAAATATAAATAAGAAACTTTAGATGTGTCCAAAATGATAAATGGAACCGTACAAGACTCTAAAATGGCTGAAGCTCTACAGAATTGAGAATAAAAAATTTTGATCAAGAATTCTCTGTATTTGATCAAATCTCAAGGCAAACAGCTCAACAAATATATTCCATTTTATAAATAATTACAGAAAATTGTTCATAATTTTATTCACTTGTTGAAAGAAATTCTTGAAATATTAAATAAAAAATATAAAAATATCTTTGGCTTGTAATGTTTAAATTCATACAGCATAGGTTATTTTTCTATTTAAAATAATAAACTGCGAATGTTTGATTCCAAACTTTTGAACAGTAGTACAGCTCATTGAGACAAACAGAGACATTCTATCAAAAGTGTAGATTCTAAAGGTTCATTCAACATCACACCTGTTTTCATAAGTAGAGGAAGAGATATTTCACCGTGACTCGAATTGGGAAAAACTGTTACTTTTGTGCTCACAGCCTTGTTTTGTTTAAATAAAAACAGACTCAAACCTGGCTGTACAGAATGAGAACTGAACCTACATGTAATTCTGTGCATGTGTATTTACATAGTTGTATTTGAATGGCATTGAAGAGTAAAACAAAAATAACAACTCGACTTCTAAGGGTTAAAATCTGTGACCTAAACGCAGAGAATTTCTACCACAAGCTCCACAGATTTTCTCCCACAAAAACAGTCTGCAGATTGACAATAAAGATTAATAGAATGACGCCAACAACTCTGATTCATAACGGTCAGATGTTACAGAGCATTAAATCTCTGCTCCATTAAAATTCACCCAGAAGAGTGTTCTGTCTCCCATGTATGCTCTGTAAAACTTGTTTTCGATTGTAGCTGTATGCATCAGTGGTCTTGACACCACCAGGGAGTCCATCAGTTCACAAAATAAATAGAGGAGCAGTTGCGTTCACGCAGCCTGACATATTGATATGTCAAATAAGTTTCAAGAGCAAGAGCCTCATCAAAATACTGTAAATATTACACATCTGGCAAGATAAAAAAGGAAAATATGAGCAGACTGGCTTAAGACGTGCTAGAGTGCTGTTCTGAGCTGTGACTGCCAGCATGATATTCACATGTATACACAAGAGCACTGAATGTTCATTTCCTTTAATTAAAACTAAGTCAACTAGAATGGCATAAACAAAAACATGAAACGAACAGTTGGCAAACATAGATTAATGAACGAAATTACTCTCTGAAGAGACTCTTTAGCACTGATTTGCCATGTAACTGTGGCAGCTGATGCAGCATTGATCAGATTTCACAATATTGCCATTGCTAAAATACAGTTTAGATTGCTAAAGCATAGTTCAGACTGTATGCTGAGTGTCACTGGAAAAAAAAAACAAAAAAAAAACAGGCCTTTTGACTCGTCCAACAGACCGTTCCAAAAGCAAGCATTAGAAGATACTTGTTTTTCACTGAAGCAGAGCCAGATTCCAGTAGTAATTAAAGTTAGTGGATTAAATGGAATAATTACACAAGCTAATTCGGAAAAAGCAATTATGCTATTGCCACACGTTTGTGTTTCCATCTAAGTGTTAATTTGCACTAATCAAGGTATTAATATGCATCAATAAGTCAATTAGAGCACTAGCTGGCATTTTAGCTCCATCACGTGTTAGTTATTGACATTTTGTCCCCAGATTTATTTGTCTTTGAAAGCATAATGTTCCCTCGCAGAAATTTGGGCTCCTCAAATGCTCTGTTCTTTAAATTAGCTGTGAGCTGTATAATGTAATCATATTCAGAACGACCTATTCAAAACACCAATTGAGACTAAACCGTTCATTTGATGAGAAAAGTACTGTGGAAGTCTGGAGGTTTTATATAAAATAACCAAACAACTAGACTACATCCATGAAAGACTTAATCAGATTCGACCGAACAATAGGATCCATTCTAAAAAGCAATCAAACACAGTTGTGGCAGGATCCTATAAAGAGCTCTCGCTGTAGTAACCTTGCACAATGCGGCAATACTTTCCAAGAGCTTACTATTGTATCTTCAACACAGTCAGTACATGAAACAGCCAGGAGATTGAAGACTAACTGAAGGCCGGGCAATAATGGGCATTGTGCTTGCAGCTTTTGTAAAACGAGAAGTGAATGAGTAGAGTGGGTTTTATGTTGTGTACTGAGAGAACTTTCAGGGTTTGTGACATAAGTGTGTTCAGATTTGTTCACTTTTTTACACAGCAGAGCTTTATCAAAATAAGTGTACAAATAACAATAAAGAAATAAAACATCCTTCGATGGAAAGGAAAATCTTCAAAAACTTTATTTCCATTGACCTCTCCCTGCTCTGCCCTCATATACATTCTTTTATAGCAACCGTTGCTGGATTGGAGAAG
>JAILXH010145633.1:13555-25525 GCA_023558415.1 Piaractus mesopotamicus
AAGCAAAGTTGATATTGTAGTCTACAAAATTAGTTACTCTTACTCTTCTACTTTTACATTATGATGGTAGATGGACAACAGCAAATAGGACGTTCTACATGCTGTAATGAAGCAGGGACAGAAAATACTGTCACTCCTTGTGGTAACGGCAGCGGTCAGCAGAATATTCCTTCCAGAGGGGAATTTTCCCAACTTTTGCTGTTGGCTGCAATGGTGAAATAAACTGGATGGTGATTTTTTTAGAAACACCATTTCTGAAAGCTGGTAGTTGTCCAGGAGTAACTGCTCATATACAGGTTTGGGTAGTAACAGAATACATGTAATGGCGTTACGTAAGGATGCAAAAAAAAAAAAAAAAACTGCATTCCATTACAGTAACAGTAAAAAAGGCAGAAATGAGGTAAAAAGTACATTATAAAATTAGAGTGATTATCAGCAGGATTACATTCAAATTCAAGCTTCTTGTTTTCCCAGAAATTTGCCATATTAATGATAAATATGTAATGAATCATGTAGATGTGAAGAATTTTTAATTTGGGGAGAAGGTGGGGAGGCAATATTGCTGCTGGATGAAAGTTCTGAAGACTTCCCCACCCAGTGGCAGATCACGTTTTTTATTTAGCTTGTCTACAGAAATTTTAGTAACTATTTTATTTTTTCTGGCAGAACTAAGATCTGCAGTGTTTTTCTAAAGATATCCTATTCAGGTATGTAACCTGGATTTCCACATTGCCAGATTCTACTGCAACAAACTGATCTGGCAGCAAACTCTTTATTCTCGTTTGTTGCTCCATAAAATTCTGCAGTTTGACTGGCTATAAACCAAACTTTTGATAACCCTAATCTGAGAGGTTTTATTTAACTAACAGTCTGAAACATTAACTGAAAGAAAAGTCTCATGAGCAGCAAAGCTTTGTTTTTACTTGTATGATTGTAAAGTTTTGGAATGATAGGTGCAAAATGTTAATATGAGTAAATTATTTATTATATATTACTAAAATGATCAGCTTCCTCTTAGTTTTCATGGGAAGTTAATGCCTTTTTAAACTCATAGTGCACATCGATTTCTGTGGACTGAAGCTGCTGAGAGCTGATTAGGGAGTGTCTAGAAAAATCACAATCATCACAATCCAAGCACGACACTCCAAAATCAAACATTATGACCCAGTACAGCGTTTCAGCAGATAGAACACATATAATGGCCAGTCAGAGTTTTCAGAATGACCTCTGTTTATAATTATTGTAGATAAGGTCTCAAAATAAGACTTCTACCAGATCAATCTTTTGATTTTGGTATGATGAACAGCAGATTAAGGCAAATAAGGAAAAGTCCCAGGACAGCAGTATAGTTTTTACTACACTGCATTTGATCCAGAGTACTGGATCATTCTACATAGATAGTCTCAGTGTATGAATTTTATTTTAATATTCCTTTTAAAAACACAGAATTTTCTTCCCAGGGAGCAACTCTTAATATCTGAACTTCAACATTTGAGTATACATGTCAAAACTCAAAGTATCCTGTTATACAAATTTATCATCTTTATGTTTGAAATATTTCTATAAACTGCTCCACTTAGATTGTGCCGTGTTAAATGTGAGATCAGGGACTGTTTCTGTGAGGCACAATTAGTCAAAAATAAATTAGCACACAAGTCAGCATGAACCCAAACCATAAGGAGCTCATTAAGGCATGTCTGCAGTAGCATCTATTAAAATGACATGTGCAGTAGTTTTCAAAAGATGCTATAGGTTGTTATATTATTTAATATGTGATTGTTATTACAGATACAGTCAATGTTTAAAGAAGCAAAATGTAAGATGTAAAATGAGAAAAAATGTAAGATAATGCAACCTGTCAAATTCATACTCCACACTCCAAACAAATTGGGAGCAACAAATCACCAGAAAGTTGTGGTGTCCAACACTATCGTAAGAAACAAGAAAACGCAGAGTGCCAATCACTCCTTGCTAAATCTTTATTGCTAAATAGGCAATGTTAGCATTAACAGCTGTTTACTTACAAGTCTAGAAGAAAAGTTGCAAGCTCAGCATCCCTTCAACTTCATCCCTTAACTCACCAAGAGAAAAATCCAGCAGTGGAAAGCAACACCACTGTAAACTCTTGTTTTGCTTCTATTTATGTCACTTTTTCTTTTTAATGTCACTTCTTTTAATTTATGTCACTATTTATGGTAGTGGTGATAAAGGTTATTTGCCAAAAGCTTCAGTCATCATTGTGTTTACTCAATGCTACAGTGACTCACTGTCGCCTCTTGAGGTACAAAGTGGTATTACAAGACAGGACAGGCCAGGGATAGGTGGTTAGCAATTAGCATGGTAACCTCAGTAGATATTTTTGCCATGCTATACATAGACGTCTTTGACCTAATGTCATAAACTGTTATTTCATCACATTATGTTGATCAGTTTAGTTCATTTTGGAATGTTTTACACTAAGAATCTTACAAATTGCACCTTATACACTAAAAATAAACCATATACACTAAAAATAGAACAGAGAGTTGGTGTAAGCTGCAGTGGACCATCTGTATTGATTTAGTGGGTGGGGTTGGGGGGTGAATGTGGCGATAATTGTGAGTTTTAACTAGAAAAAAATCAAGTTAATTTATTTTAGGTATCACCCGCATCCAGCCAAAAGACCACAGAATGACAGTTTAACAATACCATCATAAATGTTGGCTGAGCATTGGAGAGTCGCTGACAACATTTTTTCCCATCGCAATTGCCATTTAATGCAAGTTTTGGCATTCTGCTGCATCAATAATGACAAGTTACTCTGTGACAGTGAAGGAGAGAAACAAACAGACAGAAATCTACAGATCCTAAGAAAAAAACATAAGCCACATAAAGTCTCTATAAAGTTAAAGGATGATTCAGTCTTAGATGCTTGCTGTCAGGGTGAGATTACTCAACAAGAGAAGCTACACTCTATCTGTCTTAATAGTAGGCTTGTGCCAGTGACAGAGTCTGCTTAGTCAGTACTGTGTGGAAAGTAACCAAGATTAATGGTTAATCAAGGCCTTTTTTTTTCCCTTTACCTTTTCATCAAATAATTTTGTGACTGTACCTTACAAAGCTGACATGAGGACATGCACAGTCATAGTGTATAAGTTAAAGCTTAATCATTGTCAAATAAAAGAACATCATAAAGTGTAGTTCAGTAAAAGTTGTGGTTCACTACATTGTCATCTTTAATTTAGTCACAACTATAACTGTAATCTAATAAGAAAAAACTGAACTGAACACACAAACTTTACCATTTGAGAGTTTGTGGTCACTTAGCTTAGCCTGATGCTGCGTTCACATGCTGGCAGTAAACGGACAACTGCTAACCGGATGTTCCATTCATATTAATGGAGCCGCGATGAAAAATTCTGCCACCACCAGCGGCAGCGATCCGCAGTGTGACATTTCATCAGGAGTTCAATTTTCCCAACTTTTGCCATCAACTGCATCAGTAAAATAAACTGGATAATGATTTTTTTTTGGGAGCTACGGATGCCATTTTTTGGGAGCCATGAATGCTTTCCCCACTTAAATAAACTATCTACATTGCTAAAGCTCTTGCCATGCTAATGTTTGTGTGGATTAATGCCACAGCAGATCGTGAACTGCTAGGAGGTGTGGAAAGATGGTTTTTAAGCACAAAGTGAATGCAGCGCAACGCTTTTTTCTCTAAAGCCAATCCACGTCAATCTTTTGAAAAGGCATGCCTGATGTATGAGAGCTGAGACATGACTTCTTACCCAATTTAACATGTTGTTCCTGAGACACAAATTGATTTTTTTCTCATATGTGAAACCTGATGTCCTAAAAATGTACACCTTAATATAGGCGGCTATTTGTACAAGTGCAGTGTCTATCTGCCAACACTGAGCACATTAAACCAGCACACATTTAGCCACATTTCTAGAATAATCTTATCTGTGCTAGGCACAATAAATGTAATATTAAAGAACGATATCACATCACCCAGCATGTTTAAATGTTCAGTTATGTTTGCATGTGGGAATACTGCTGTCTTGCTATGATTTATAATAATAATAATACTAATAAATAAACAAACAACTTTTAAACCAGTGATTAACAAGTTTTTAGCATGACTGGGGACTGTTGCCACAGTAGCTTGGGTATCCGTCAGGCACAGGCTTACTTAACACTGTGCCTATTCACATAAAATTAATAAATAGGTCCTTTTTGTTAAATTTTTCCTTGTCATGGGACTTTGGCAATGTTCTAGCCTGTCCAACAACTGCTATGAAAGAATGCATTTGTGGACGGAGCTTGGGCAGATTAATCGTAACATTCAGTTCCAGATGTCCAAGAAGGCTAACAGGACAGCTTCTATCAATGACAATCCTGCAACACTTAGAAGAAGGTGCATGTGCCATGTCTCCCCCATGCACACATCAAACCCATTCCACTCTAATGTGGCACAAATAAAAAGAGCTACTACTCTAACAGTCTCCTGGTGTTCAGGGACACTGTCACTTCAGCCCATGAATGAGAGGAGTCTTCATCCAACATGACACAGGAACGGTCTCCGTGGCCGCATTAGTTGCAGAAGGTTAAAAATCAGTCTGTGTGAGGCACAGCTTAAACTGATACAGTGCGATGGAGAAACTGAATCTTCTCCAAGAGAGACACGGTTACAAAATAAAAAGAACAAAAGAAAAAACACAATTACTGAGGCTACTTGTCAAAGGTTGTCACTTATAGCTCATTGATACAAGCAAAGAAATTATGTTGAAATGTTCAGTCATTACCACATTTGTGTGTATTGTTTTTTTGCCATGTCTTTGTTATCATCATCGAAACAAAAGAAAAAAAAAAGTCTATACATATATAATGTAAATAAACCTTAAAGGGCACACATCCTTTCTTGTACTTTATTTTTTTCCCTGAGGTTCACTTAATCTCATAAAATTGGTGTGGATCTATGGTTGCATAGATCATACAGACTGGGTATGGCATGTTTTGAAACGTTTTCCACCATTAATTATGTAACTGTAATTGTGTAATTGTGTAATCACAATTGTTACAATTGTAATTACAATTATGCAGTTACTGTAAAAAAGTGGAACAGGGCTAATTTGAATTTTAGGTTTGAATTGATGTAAAATACTGCTAAAATTTCGCATTCCATTGTTTTATTCAAAGTGTTTATATGAGTTGAAAAAATCAGTTAAACTACTCATTACTATTCAAAGTATTGTTTTCAGGTGTAACTGACAAAGCATTTTTTACAGTGTAGGTAAATGGCATGAATAACTCTAGACTTCTAAGGGTTAAATCTTCCAGAAAATGTAGTAATTTTTAAGCTTGTCTTTGTGGTGAAATTCAAGGGTGGAAAATCACATAAAGCACACTACACTACTACACTGTAAAAAATGGTGGTTTTACTTTCCAGGCTTAATATTTTGAGACTAGAACTATAATTGAAATTCTAATAGTCAGTAATTAGAACAATAATCTGACATTCTGTTGTTCAATGAACTCAAATATGAAGTTATTTTAAATATTAAGGCAACTTCATTCCTTGTATTTTTTAAGAAAAACCACATTAATTTTTTACACCGTTCAAATTTAGCCATATTTTGTAGTTCCTGCTACATACATGCCAAGAACTGTGAACTCTGTTAAAGCGGTTAAAAAAGACTTCTGTTAAAACAGATGGCAAGTGCAAAGGAACTATAGCAACTTTTTAAAATTAATTCTGTTTTAATTCTCTTGGGTTTGGGTGGCAGCAAAGTGTTCTAGTTTCATGTTATATCCTTTTACTAGATATGTTCTTTGAACCCCCCAAAAAACAAAAGACTTTATAACAGAATACACTGAAAGAAAGGTTAATGTAAAGCAGAAAAAATGTGTTCTGAGTTTGTCACCACACAGAAAAATGTGTTATTAATGACCCAGCCAAATTTGAATGATTAAAAAAATCACCAAGTATGTAAAATAAAAAATTCAAAATCATGAAAAAATCAGGGTATTCTCCTCTATGATCACTTGGGGGTGTATCTGCTGAAGGCACGAAAACCATGCCAAATCGTGGGTAAGTACAGCCCCTCTCAAGTGTCAAATACCACAATCACCTGAAAAATGGATGCTTTGTTTGGCAGTTATATTGCACTTGTACAGTCATTTATGTTTGAGTCACCAGAGCCAGAATTCAATTTGGAGCCAGAGGACACTTATCTACCCGGGAACCAACTTCGTTCTTCTCAGTCTTTTTTTTTTTCTTCCATTCATGCAAGGCATAGCTAGCATAACCTAACAGAGAAGTAGTAGCCTGTAACCTGTACGCCTTGTTCTGTAAGCAGCCATCCCATCTCACCTGGAGACACAGCGCACTAACCTCGCATAGGCTTCGAGTTTGGTAGGCTTGGCTGCTCAACGTATTGTGTAGCTGATAGTGCCGTTAGCCTAGCTGAAGTTAGCGAAGCAGGTGCTGTCTGGGGGGGCACTGAGCCAGAATGGGAGTCAGGGGTCGCAGTGTAAAATCTAGCCGCTGGGCACTGACCTAGCTAAAATAGCCCGAAGGAGCTAGAGTAGGCCGTCTGGCTGATAGCATCTTTTGCTTAGCCAAGGTTAGCAAGGTTTTTATGAGGTCATAGTGTTAGGGGAGGGGTTATTAACAAATTATATTGCTTAGTGGAATTTTATTGCAATTATTATTCATTATAATAAATAATTTATTGAACACTCATGTATTTTATCATATTTTGTCACTTGAGCCCAATGATTTGAATGAAAACCTTTGACTGTAACACACTGCCTCTCATGGTGTACTGTAATCCTCTCATGTAATCCAAACCAGTGATGAGTACAACAATCTGTTTACTTAAAACTGTAGGTAATTAAGATCCTGAATGTTTGTGCTGACCATCCTACACTGAAAAAAAACACTACACTGTAAATTCATTCAATTTGCTTAATCCAAATGTATACATCATTTCCTCATGAATAAAATGCATTACATCTAGACACGCTTGCCTTTCAGGTTATTTACTTCTGACAATAATTGTGTTGATGCAATATATGAAATGAAATGAATAACTGTTTTCAGTATAAGCTCCAGTGTCTTTGTGCTAATCAGGGTTGGGTAGTAATGGAACACATTTAATGGCATCATTACACAAAAAGGCAACTGTAATGTTTACAGAAAAAAGTCTATTATATATATATTATAGATATATTATAAACATAGGGTGATTACTAGCATGATTACATTATCACTTACACACCAAACACCATTTTTTGGCTGGCAACAAGTGACTTCTTTGATTTCGTAGGTGAAATTCACTCCACCTCACTCCACTGGTGTTTATTGTCTCTATGGTTGTCACATCCAGGGCTGACTGGACAGTTAGGTCTCAGCAAATACAACTTTTAGCAAACATCGAAAGGATTGGTCTGTCTTCTGCTTCATCAAGTATGGTGCTGCATCTCCAAAATCGTTTCAAACTGGGCTACAGAAACCTGTGTGAAGTCTCCACAATGCTTTCACTTATCCAAAATGTAAAGTGGTCGATTCAATGGCACCCTTTGCTTTCTTTGTGGGCAAAGGATATCTTTCCTCTCTACATTCTGCTATTTTTATTTTTTAATGAGACATAAAACATCAAAATTAAAAGCTTTGCACCATTGTGGCTTTTTTTATCCTTACTACCAAAGCAGATGCTATCTATGAAGCGCAGAACAACACTTTTTGCTCCAGTGTAGCTCCACTGACTGTAGGAGCTTACCTTTAGCTGTACTTGTTACTAGCATAGGCTTCTACTAATATAGCTATAGTGAGCTAAGTAAGCGTAAAGCTGACAATGGTAAAGCATAACAAAATTCAGTTCTGAAAAAATATGTCAGGGATGTTAAAGGGTTAATCGTTGCCAACTTCACTATAGCGATGTCTCTGAGACATAATGCTTACTAGCTGGAAATTCTGGCTATGTCACTGGCATTAACTTGGCAATTATAATCTATTTTTGTTTCATAAACAGTGAGGTCTTTCTGTTCTCCTTGTTTAAAGACATCTTGTTGAAATTTCTTTGAACTCCTCATTATGTAATATGACTTTAAAAAGACAATTAATCCAAAAGTGATGAACAGTAATCAGATTACATTACTTTAATATAGTAATCCTTCGGATTAGGTTGCATATGACACTTTTTGACATGTAATTAATAATCTGTAGCGGAATACATTTTGAAAGCATTAGCGAGTAATTCTTCATATATTGTCATAAATGCTTCAGATAACAGTCTAAGGAACCACTGTAGTGGACCCAACATATGGTCCCTAGACATCAAGCATTGCTCATAATCTCCCATCAACCAGTTTGCCACAAATTAAGCAGCCATTGACTGTGGTTATCTTGGTGGCTTGTGCTGGCCAGGGGAGGCATCTGACAGCATCAGGTTGTAGTGAACTAAGCGTGTGTAACTGTCCTGCCATGCCCCATCTTCTTGTCTTATTCAAGTCATAGTTCTGTCAATCAAGTTGGCAGCCACATTTGCACAGGACGAGTGGCAGCCCATGCATGACAGTGACGGAACACTGTCTTAGCACCCTTTATTGATTCACTCCTTGATTTAGCAAACAGTGAGCTTAAGTAATCCCTCATAAGATGGTCCATGCATTCAAATCCAAACATCTTAAATGCCCCCCTGGGCAAGCATCTTGCCACAATCTTTTTTTTTGTTCTTTTTTCATGCAGCAAGTGGAAAATCATAGATAACATGACAGACGCAATACATCACTGAGATGGACTGTGTTAAATGAGCTAAAAATGTGCGCTCAACTTGTAATTCATTATTTATGTGTAAAATGTTACTTGACAATGTTAGATCAGCTCCAGCTCCTGCTTTTCTGCTGACAGACCAAATAGATATCTCTAGTGCAAAGCAGCCAGATACCAAATAATTATTACATATAATAATCTGACAGCCTATATAAACCAAATGGTTGCACTTCTCTCAAAAGAACAGCCTTGGGGTGGTAATGCAAAAAGTAATCTGTTACAAATTACAATTACGTGCTACTTTGCTTCTATGTTACTCTGTAAAAAGAAAGAAATAGTCAATCACAGTAAACATAAATTAAAAGGTCTGTCAATATCTCTGCCTTTTAGCAAGACAGAATCAGTTCTCCCTAAATCTTGAACGACTGTTTGAAAATCAAGAAACGAGCCAGTAGACACACTTCAAAAACAGCCGCCTCTAAATAAAATCTTCATGGACAAAATGTAAAGCAGATTTCTGCCTGTAGGACCCATCATGATATCTTGCTCATTTTCAGTGTCATGCATAGGAAGGGCCGGTTCAGCAGCCCATACGTCTAGAGAAATCCCACAAATTAGTGAATAGCCTTAATAAAATGCAATCACTTAATAATTACCATTAATAAATAATATCTAACAGCAAAATAACATAAGTTAATGAAGTCATTGTAAATAGATGTGAAGCAACCATTACTTGAATTGCATTCTTGTAGGAATGGTGGAGCATTCAGTCAGACAGACAACCATAGCTGTGGAAAGTCCACTGAATTTTCTAATTTTCTGCATAATTAAATCATTAAGATGTAAACATAGTAATTCAGAGTGATTTTATGTGAAATGCTCCGTTGTAGAGAAACCGAGTCGGAATTGTTCACAGTAGCGGTGATAGGAACCAGTCGTCTGAAGAGTTTAATGCCTCTAAAAGCTCCCTTGCAGAAAGCTATTACATGAAATGGTTACATATATGCTGCCTGATGCCTGAGATATTGTTTTATGCTCATTCTGAAAAGACCTAAATCATTTTTTTAAATACATGCAGTACATGCAGGGCGTTGTAAGGCAAAAGAAATTCCCTAAAGAAAAAAAATTCTTTTAGATTTACCACTATTTCATATTATCAGCATTACATGCGAAAACTCGTGTAGGCTCACTGGAGGTTTTGGGTAAAAATGAAATGGCTATATTTGTGCTGTAAACATTGTCACCCCTGGTTACCACTACCAGTCTGAGTCAGTAAGTTTCTCTACAATTAACCATTTCACATCAAACCAATCTGAATGACTTTTTGATGTTTGCATCTCAACAACTGAATTAAGCAGAATTTCTGAAAAAAAAAGTGCCTGACATATGACATCAAGTCTGACCTATGACATCAAGTCATTTTCAATCATGACTAATGCAGATGGAAACCAGCTACACAGTACTGTGGGCAGGAGAGGGAACTTTTAGGCTGCAAGCAGGAGTGGGCCAATTTTCTGTAGGAGTGAGACTAAAAAAATCTGTCCCAAACAAACCTGTAATGTAAAGTCTAAGGATCTGTTTCTGAATGAAAATCGATTTTTGTCAGAGTAACTCTTATAATAATCATATTTTATAAACACCCATAAGTTACTGTTTAATAATTGACTCACAAACTATAATAATCATGAACTAAAGATGTCTTTAGAGTTATTTACCATTAAATATTACATTAACATTGCTCTGTAAGACGTGTTACTTGATCATGGTTTACAATTGACTAATAAGTTATTTTTGCAGCCCCTATTTAAAAGTGATGTCACACTGTCCTGTTCCACGCTCCACCGTCTCTCATCTCATCCCATGTAACATTGCTCTATCAGTAGTTTTTCCAAGTTTGTTAGACCTCCTTTCACAAGTGTTTCTGTTCTTGTCTTTGGTATAAGTAGCTCTCACATTTCAATTTGCCCTCATCTGGCATCATCTGTTTCATGTTGTGTTTGCAGTGCTTGTTTTTGCCTTAAGTTTAATAAAACTTACACCAGCATCCTTTACAGCGGTCTGCTATTCAGTCACAAATGGAAGCGTCAAAGCAAGAAGGACAGGAGTGTTTATTGAGGTTGTTTATGGACTAATATTTCCTATTTTGTGTAAAGACGTTTGTAAATGACTTATGGGCTTTCATAGATATTCATATATACTGACGTGTGTTCACTTTAGATGACAGGCTGCAATATATAGCACTGTAAAACATGACCAAGAAAATCCTTACTGGTGGTGAATGTATACCAATCATTTTGAGGCCTATAAATTATTTAAACTGGAATGCATTACACCTTGTTACAGGAATAAGTAATCACATTACTGTACTTTGTTACTTTGCACTCTGTTACCCCCAACACTGCAAATGCATGGCTTGTGATGTTTTGATGCCCAGTTACAGAACTGCAGAAACAATATGTCAATTTGCTTATGCTCTGGTTGGTAAAGATAGGAATAAACCCACAAAACCAAACATGATAAAACAACAACAACTCATCCCCTAGAGAAGGTGCCCGACTGCTGTACTGTGGTCATGCTTCACTAAGCCTTTTTACAGCGGTGTGGTGAGGAAACCACATCACCATGGGACAGAGCAGGGAAGTCAAACCAGCATCTAGGTTAATGTGGTCCAGTGTGACAAAAATAGCCCAGGGAGCGCTGACTGCAGGAGGTTTTTCTATGTACATATAAGCTGTACTTTTTTAAATTTGGGTGAAAATGAATAAGTAAAAAAATAAATAAAAATAAAAAAAGGCCTTGTGATTCATCTCATGCATTCCTCAAGAGTTAATCCGCTGTCTCTCTCAGCTTCCATTCACCTGCCTGTCGTCGGCGTCGCTATAAATGACTTTAGTTTCGCTCCTTCCTCCTGCCGTATCATCCTGATGCGACCTGTCATATTCATTCAGGACTTGGCGGCCATGACACTGACAGCACTTCTGCCTAGCATATTTTTGGGGCGCGTTTTGGCTCGTGTTTCTACCTCAGAAGTGCTTTTCTTGCTATCCGCCACGACCTGCACTACCTCTTGCATCAAAAATGTGGCTTTAAAAAACTCACCTTCTATCTGTCGGAGCGCTGTAATGGCGTTGACTCAGAGATAGGAATGAAGGGGGTGGGGGTAAGGGGGGAGGCCCTGGTGAAAGGAGAGACGTGACGACTGTGTGTTA
>JAILXH010145686.1:26868-37113 GCA_023558415.1 Piaractus mesopotamicus
GTTTTCTTACTGTGTGAGGACTTGGTACTTTTAAAGCAAAGTATTTGTAATGATCAATAATGAATTCACTTCCAATATCTTTTATTAATAAATCAGATAGAAGTGATATGGCAAGTGAACTAGAAGACTCTCATTCACTGTTCTGGTTTGGGGCACATGAGACGCTGCTGCCACTCATCTACGATAAAATGCGCTGTTGCGGTGAAATAAGATCCAGTGGTAATGGATGTTAACGCAGCACGTTACAGCCGTCCTTCCCGCTTTGTTTAGTGATTTTATAAGTTCAGTTTTGGTCTAGTTCGTTGCAGAGACGGGAGGGGGTTCCGCTGCGTCAGTAAAATATCTTCGGGACGTGTGCAACATACCGCGAAAGCCCTGTTTCGCAACGACTGAGAACTGGCAGACTGCAGGTCACCTAGCAACGACGCGTTATTCGCATTTATAAGCAGCGCAGTTGTTTAGTGGTACGTTAAATCTGCAACGAGAGACTGTCAAACACTAAACAGTTACGAAGCTGAAGTCGCTTCTCTTTTGAATTTTCCCGTTTCACCTTAAATGGTGCCGTATTTACATTCGGCGCCTCAGTCAGAATTTAAGGTGGAACGGGAAAAACCGAACAAGAAGCTGGAGAATGAGAAGCGACTTCAGCCTCGGAAAGCAGTTGCACGTTGAGACATTTTACGAGAAACTGATCTACTTCTGAAGAAAAGTTTTCTGGTGGAAATTGGAGGAAAGCGGCTAAAGCTTAAGTTTAAAGCAGAGCAAAGTAAGTCCGCGTTTTCGTTTATATTTTGTTTACCTGACTTATACTAGAACATTCGCACATACTGAGACATACTGGACATAAATGTTGTGGCTCCCAAGGTGGTTTGATTTTTGTTGAAAGGACAAAATGTCTCTTCTTATCATTTGTGTTGTGAGACATACTGGACATTAAATGTTGTGGCTCCCATGTGGTTTGATTTTGTTGAAAGGACAAAATGGCCTTCTTATCATTTGGGTTGTGATTAATGTTGTGGCTCCCAAGCTGGTTTGATTTTTGTTGAAAGGACAAAATGGCTCTTCTTATCATTTGTGTTGTGACTCGATCTAACCTGGTGGCTGGTTTGATTTTTGCTGAAAGGACAAAATGGCTCTTCTTATCATTTGGGTTGTGACTCCTGATCTAACCTGGCTTTTTAATGCAGAGGAGCCGGTCGGATTTCTCACTCATCAGTGGTGTTTTTGTTAGGTGCCGCCACAGACTGTCCGGGTGCTGCACTTACCCACTTCCAAGTTCCGCCCTTTGCGTTCCGTCTGCATTACGTTATAAATGAAATATTTAGAAAATCGATTTTTGACGTTTGTGAATCGATTCAGAATCGTTTGTGTCCGCATCGCGATGCATCTAAGAATCGATTTTTTCCCGCGCCCCTAATATGTGTGTGTGTGTGTGTGTGTGTGTGTGTGTGTATATATGTATATATGTGTGTATATATATATATATATATATATCCTACATTGTGTATATGTATACATACAGTACAGTACATTGTGTTGGTCCATTATGACCAGTTATGCACAAAACAATGATGCTAGATCAATGACAACAATTGCTAAACAACAAGAACCCTTGTGGTTAAGGTTGCATAATGATATTGGAATCATATTGGTATTGGCAGATAAATGCTTTAAAAAAAATATCGGATAATGGATATCAACCCACACTTTTACCTAATTTTTCATGGTACTTACATTTGATTGTCTTCAGCAGTGCATTGTAAAGCTTATTTGTCCCACTTTACCAGATATCCTGCTTTTTCTGCCCTGTTTTGCCATCTATTTCTAATTAATTTGTTTGGCTTATGTTAGATTGCTGATCTAGATTCTCTCTTCTGTCAGATGTTATAACTGTGGTGGTTTGGACCATCATGCCAAAGAGTGTTGCCTCCCTCCGCAACCCAAGAAGTGCCACTACTGCCAGAGTGCCGCCCACATGGTGGCACACTGTCCGCACAAAGCGTCCTCAGCTGCTCAGGGAAGGTACAGCTTAGAGCCGCCTGCCTCCAGCTTAGGCCAAGCCCCAAGCCCTCACAGCTCAGATGCAGGCCAAAGAACCTCCTACTCGTCTCAGGACTGCTCCGCCTCCAGCAAACCCTCCAGCTCCCCTGAAGACCCCACAACAAAAGCTGCCTCATCACAGAGAAAAAAGAGGAAAAAATGAAGTCCCTCTCTCGGTACACCTTGCAATCTCTCAGGCCGCCTCATCTTATCCAGGTCCCCATTGTAAGCATACTGCTGCACGCACCCTACCTCAGACTGATAAGTAAGGCCCAAACTGACATCTCTGGAACTCTTGAGCCTCACACGAAGGAGGAAACATTTGCTGCTGTCTTTATTCATAATCAACTGGACTCCGAACAGGATTTGGAAAGCCAAAAGTGGGTTTCCAGTGCTTTAAAGAAACTGATACCTCATGCACAATGTACACCTATGCATCATTTTGCTCAATTTTGTTAGCTCTGTATTCTGAATCATGTTGTCTAATGTGAATGTGGTCCAAACAGTTGAAGAACTGCAGTGTTTTTTTTAAACCCTTGATTTTTGTAGGCACACTGAACAATCTTGAGCCAAAGAATCCGAGAGATTTTTTTAGGTTTTGAACAAGCTACCTGTCTTTCTCAGCAGCCTTATTTCACCCATTCTCATCTAGTTTTAGAATGGCGGAAGGAAATCAGAGATGATGTCTGATCAACTTCTGTCTATTAAAATAAGATGTTAATAAGAGCAATCGTGGAACTGCACTTCAGACTGCAGAGATTTTTTTGTTTGTTTACATCCTTTCCGTCAGGTTCTGAATTGTAACCATCATAGTATTGACCCACTTCGTATAAATGGTTCAAATTTTAAAGAATCATAACAGGTGTGTCGTCATAATGACTCTAATGTACTGTTGTCTCTTGATACTGTTAGATTTGTTTGTATGATCGCTGTGACATTTAAATATTAGTGGGATAAAGCCTTTCACAGGCCGGTCTAGACTAATGTGCTCTTTTGCACTAATGTTAAAGTGTGCCAGCACAATTTTAGACTATATTATCAGAACATAACACATGAGCTGACAAATCAAGTAAATAGTTTATTAGTTATGCTAAATCAAACATATTAGACAGCTGAGGGATCTGAGCGATATTTAACTGACCCATTTGAGTAGACAGGAAGAAGTAATGTGGTTTTCATAAGTGACCCAGCGTTGTCACATTAAAGCTGTGATCAATTCTTAGGCTTAAATATGATAAATGTGAGTGTGAGCAAATGTGTAAATGACAATAACAGTGTTTTTTTTTTTTAACATTGATAATTCAGATAGCTGTTTGATTAAGGAGGGGTACATGTAAGACTACGTAATGTGTACCTTAATGAGGTTTTACTTCCAGTCTCTAGGTCATTTGTAGTTTTCATGAGCACATATTTGAGTGTACATGTTTTTTTTTTTTTTTTATCCTTACATTGTTCAAAAACAATATTTGTCTCAAGCTGATGTATTTTTCTTTGTTGTATTTGCTCTAGCCCTGGGGTGCCCCTTTTTGACTTGGGGGGCCAGAGTGCAATGTTTGTGGTAGACTGAGGGCCAAAAAGAAAAACAAAGATAGATGGGTTCAAATAAGGTTTTTAAAAATATATTTTATAACATTACACTATACTTTGTTGCTAAAATACTGTATACTGTTTGCAACAATATATTTTTGTTGCTAAAATACAATTTTAAAAGGTAAAAAAAGAATTTGGTAAGTTAGGTGAGCAGGAAAGGTTAGGGTAAATTCCTGGCCAAATCACTTCTTTGAGGGCCAACTTTGGCCACACTTTAGGCAGCCCCACTTTAGACCACATTTATGGCACTTACTTAATTCATACAACTTATTTATAAAGATCTTCCATTGGTCACTTAACTACATTTAAACAATTAAGTCTTACATGTACTCTCTTAAAAAGTGTGGTTATACTGATAAAATCTAAATGGGTGAGCATTTATTTTTTTGTTATTTTTCCTACATACAGCTATTGAATTGTGTGTTGTATGTGTGTGTATGCATGTGTTTATACATTTGCATATTCCCTGTAACTCCATAATCAAACGTAAACCAAGCTGAATCCCTGACTGTTATTAAGCCATGTACACATGACTGAACAAAAGATTCTTAGTGAGAACAATTTCTCTCAGGGACGTATTTACCAAAAACTAAAAATGTTATCCTTTAATTTGCTGTTAGACAGAGTTTATTCCTAAACAGGCTTATTGTATAGTGTTTATATATATACATATCTGTATAGCCGTTATACAATTATCCTGGAGTTCTGAGTTCAGGCAATATTTCTAGGACTGCAAAAAAAAACCTCTAGTACTGGATCTGCAGGTTGAAAAGTTTAGTGCCTCCTAGTGGACATGGAGGATGTTCCTCTGAGTACTGTGGTGGTGATGCTGAATTTTTTTTTTTTTTTTGGTCAGTTTACAGTAAATCCTACCTCACTTGTTTTGTTTAACTTGGTCATGATGTCAGATTACTGCTCAAAAGAGGGATCATTGCCTTTGACAAATTATGTTTTAGAAGAGCATAGTAACAGACATTAAAGACTTACTGTGACATGCCTATAACTTAATTTGCCATATGACATAGCTACAACTAGCTATGCACATATCCTGATATATGAATGCAGACTGAATATCAGATGTTTACAGTGTTTATCTTAAAGCCAGTCAGGCTCTAGCAAAACAACAACTTAGCCACTGCAGGAGTGCCTCTGATTCAGAAATCAGAAAATGGCATATATACATAATGTACTCTTTAGTGGGTGCGTTTTAGAAGCTGTTTTGGTGATTTTGATTGGGACTTTAAATATTATATGCTACAAAATAATAATGTCAAGAGACATGTTCTTGTCTCTCTATCTTTGATGCTTTTTTCGTTTTACTTTTTTCATAATCTAATGTTGACTCTTGCTTGTCTTCCTATGAGTAGTTTCATAGCTGTAGGACTCAAAATCAGCTGTAACCACCCTGATATTTGATGATAACCAAGCCAGAACAGTGATAGTCCAGACATTTCTCACTCTCTTTTCTAAAAGACTATTGTATTAGACAGCAGAGGTTGTCTCCTTGCAGCAATGATAGTCTAAACTACTGATCATTTTTCAGTATAAACAGTCAAAATATTTTGAGTTGTAAATATTCTTTTACAAAAAAATAAAAAATATTGAATGAATCGGAGGCCAAACACTGATAGAAGCTGAGAACTGTTAATGTTTTTTTGTTGTTTTGTATTTTTTAAAAACCAAAGAATTTAATAGCCATTTTGGTGTTTTGTTATCGCTATGTGAGCTGTAATTTCTTAATGTCAGTTAAATGTGAATGAAGCACTGGTTTACTTGGGTTTGTTTTTTTTACACTTTCTAATGATGACTTTACAAGATTTTCAAAGGTTTTGCTGGGACTATAGTGTTCTACATTTACTGTCATAATTGTCTTGATTGTAATGGTTATTTTACCTCAGTACCATTCATTTCTGTTTGGATGAACATGCTTGAAGGTCATGAGATTCATTACAAACACTGATGAACCTCAGGAACTGTTCAGTAGTGTATGGTCTTTTCTTGCACTCGGAATATAACAGTGCATTTGAAGGCTTTCTTTAGGGGGACCACTGAAATAAAAGAGTTTGCAACTTGCATTGGCAAAATAAACTTGATTGTGATCTGATTATGTTGCCACAGTGCCTCACATTTAATCTAATAAATTTGTTAGTACTATGTGCAGCCATCACCATTCATTAATGCAATACTATAAATACAGCATAACTGTCATGATCTATGACAATGTCTATAAAAAAGTCTACATTAAATATATTGTGAAATTATACAGATATAAATAAGCCTATTTGAAATTGCACAGTATAATGGATGACAGAATACATGGCCATTTTATGCATCTACATTGTGTCAATATGGCAGTATCTAATTATTAACAACACAGACATGCACACACAAATGAATTAAGGTCTGCCACCCACCGGCAAAATAAATCAAAATAAAACTCCTAAAACATAGACATTGCTTTTACACTTGCAATTAGAGATGATACTGAGCATAGCTACACAAGTGGAAATAATCTAAATACTAATTTCAGATATATTTTTGACCAGACAGTATATGAGTATTTTTAGAAAATCTTAAAAAGCACAACACAGGCCTTGAATTTATCTGTAGTGAAAACAGGCCACAAGGAGATACAATCCAGATTTTGTGACCTAAATCTCTGCAAGGATGTACTGTTTACTGTTTATATTCCATGTTCCAGAATAGATGGGATGGTATTTCAGAGCAAACGGTCACACAACGGTCCACTAAATGTCACTTGAGGCAGGGTGTGATGCTACACCTCCTCTGGAGTTTTGGGGCTGGGTTGGGAGGCTGTAGGTGAGTCAGCTTCAAAAACATCATCTTCCATTGCTTCTTCGATCGGCTTCATGGACGTAGAGGCCTTGCTGATTGGTTTTTGTTCTGAAAAATTAGAGGTTTGCTGTGAAAAAACATGTACTGTGTATATGCTTCTCAGGATTACAACTGAATTGTGTTATATCAAACACATGCAGTCACATTAACCAATCAAAGTGACATTTATTTTGAAAAAAATGACACTCTTATTGTACTGTATCAAGGTGTCTGAGAAACACTAGAAGTGAGGTTTTTTGGGGAGATGGTGGAGGTGGTGTGGGGTGTTCTTCAAAGCAATATGAATTCAATTGAGAGGTAATTTAATCAGGATGTTGATATACTGTATACATTTTTCCAGATATTGCAGGATGTTCTTTGAAGTGTGTTCAGTGTTCTCTGGTTGAAGAGACCACTGTCATGGACCAAGTTTTTCACAGTAACAGTAGTTTTCACAGCTGTTTTAAAGATATACATTGAATACCTTATAGATACCGCAGTAGTCACTAGAGCTATCAACAGCATTACCACAGTATTAACCTCACAGCAGGTCCCAATATCAACTCTTATTTTTACGTTTGTGTGTGCTGACATCTTGACTGATCTCAGATGTTCTGACACATAAAAGCCTGTAAATACTGCAGGCTGTTCTTTAACCATGTCACATTGAGAGTTCCTAAATGTATTTTTAATACATCACAATTGCAATATGGTATATTGTCCAATTGCAATGTGGAATATTATTAGCAGAAAATCAGTAAAAACTAGAGCTAGATATCTTTTCACCTTACTTCAATAATGTTGAGTATTGCAAAAGTTGTTCAATACTAAATATTAATATCTAAGTAGTCGGTCTGATCAACATCATGCCAGTGAGCATGCTTGTTCCAAAATCTTGACTGGTGAACATTAATAAGTACAAATGCAAACAGTAGCAGCGTCTCCTGAATACCCCCACTACACACTCTTCAAAACTCAACACTGCTGGGTACCATGCTGTGACTAGAGCTTTTGTAATGTACTAAAAAAAAGAACTTATGTTATTTCTTTATTTATTTATCTATACATTTAATTTATTTTTTATTTATGTAGAGATATGTTTTATATAATGGAAATCCACAAAAGAGCCCCTGTAAGGCCACTTGTACTTTTATTGTAAAATATCTTTAAAATTTGGAATAATTAAAATGATACATAATACTGTCTCATACAATAAACAGTCTTTGATCGCAGGGCCAACTCAACATAAAAACTTTGCATTAAAATGCCAATATCCTGCACTTTAATTGTATTTTATTTTCCCCTGAGGTCTCCTTATAAAGTTTGTGTGATTTTATGTACCCAAAACAGTCAAAATTAATGTTTCTTATCTTCCAACCGTACTGTATTTCATAGAATAGAACAGGACATTTTTGTCACTGTGGCTCACTGATTAATTTAAATGTGTTCTTTTCTTGACTGTCCAGTATTGTGTCTCATTCAAAAAGCAATCCGGGCTAAAATATCAACATTTGTATCAAAAATATTTGAATGATACCCAGCCCCAGAACAGGTGTTTAAAATGCACTTTGAAAAATCCACAGTATGGCCAAAAGTATGTATAGACACCCTTCCAAATTAGTGAATTCAGGTGTTTCAGCTACACCCTTTGCTTACAGGTGGACAAAATCAAGCACATAACCTTGCAATCTTCATAGACAAACCCTGGCAGTAGAATATGCAATACTGAAGAGCCTACCCTGCTAGATCTGCCCCAGTCAACTGTAAGTGCTATTATTGTGAAATATAAGCGTCTTGAACAACATCAGCACAATCATGAAGCAGCAGACCATGCAAACTCACAGAGCAGGGCTGCCGAGTGCTGAAGCACGCAGTGCCTATTAAATAGATTTACAGATGTCACTACAGAGTTCCAAACTGCCTCTGGAAGCAACACCAGCAAAAGAACTGTGCGCCAGGGGCTTCATGAAATGGGCTCCTGCTGCTGGAAGCTGGAGCAGTTGAAACATGTTGTCTGGAGTGATAAATCACGCTTTACTATCTGGCAGTCTGATGGATGAATGAGTTTGGTGGATGCCAGGAGAACATTACCTACTGGAATGCATAGTGCCAACAGTAACGTGGAGGAGGGATAATGGTCTGGGCTTTTTTTTACAGGGTTTGGGCCCCTTAGTTCTAGTGAAAGGCAACGTTAATGCTACAGCATACAAAGACATTTTAGACAATTATATGCGTTTAACTTTGTGGCAACAGTATGGGGAAGGCCCCTTTGCTGGTATCAGCATGGCTGTGCTCCTGTGCACAAAGCAAGGTCCATAAAGACATGGTTTGAGGAGTTTGGTGCGAAAGAACTCCAGTGGCCTACACAGACCCCTGACCTCAACCCCACCAAACACTTTTCGGGTGAACTGGAACATCGATTGCGAGACAGGCCTTCTTGTCCAACATCAGTGTCTGACCTCACAAAAGTCCTACCAACACTCTCCAAAATGTTGTAGAAAGCCTTCCCATAAGAGTGGAAGATGCTAAAGCCACAAAGGGGGGACAACTCCATATTAATGCTCATGTTTTTAGAATAGGATGTCCAACAATGGTTGCGATGTATAGGCATCCACATGCTTTTGGCCATATAATGTATCTATATGCCCTAATTTTGAACTCTAATGTTATAGATGCAATTCTTCCAAACGTTTTAAGCAGTCTTGAATCAGTTATAGGGTAAACATTTATGGAAACGTTTATGATATTGTGTGTAATGGGTTTCTGGCTTGCAGAATGTTGCACAAAACAAGTCCATTTTGATGTTAATGGTGAACTCTGTATCAGGTCAGGTTATGAGAGGAGTCACGCTATCAGAACACTGAGAGAACGTTAGGAATTCATATGAAAAGTCATTCAGTGATTTGGTTATATTTGAGAGTGATATTTGGGATGATTTGGGGGTGGGGGGGAGAAAATGACGGTGAGATAATATAAAACATCTTACACCCCCATCAGGCGCGATCTGAGGTCACAGCTAGAGGAGGGACAGGAGGAAATAATATCAGAGAAACACTGACACAATAACATGAGCTCATATGGAAGGAGTAGAGCAGCAGACATTTAGTTTATGGTAATGGACCAAACCGGAAGACATGATTGGTAGGGTGGAAATGAGGTGGTTATATGAATGCAGACAGAAATTAATCTCTGTGTATAGTAGAGAGGGACAATCAGAGACAGACAGGAAAGTAGAAGGTTTGACAACATAATGTTGAACTGGGCCTTTTTATAAAGAACCACAGAACACACGCATGCACAGTTAGTAAGTTGTAGTTACAGTTAGCATTGGTGCTAAGTGCTCATTAGCATGGGAGCTAGTGAGACTTACGCAGTGATGAGCCACCTGATCCCCCTCTCAGAAACTGATTAAGCACGTCATCTGTGTCGCTGGTGCTGGCCATGCTGTTCCTCATCTGCATCATGGACAGCTGGGAGCACAGGCTCGGCTGCCTCTCCATCTTCTTTACAGCCTGAGATTCAGTCATCATCATCATAATCACCATCATGGTCATAATCACTGCCATCGTCTACATCCATCTCATGTCCATCAACAGTGTCATAATGATCATAGTTTGTGGCACATAAACATCATCCTCATACAAAAACAAATGTACTGAAAACAGGGGAGAGTGGAGTGATCGAGGCCTATGCAGAGATATTTTGGGGGGCAGAGGAAAAAAGGCCAACCTGAAAGTGAATTATATTTAATTTACTTAAGAGAATATTGCAACCACTCTT
>JAILXH010145687.1:512-10655 GCA_023558415.1 Piaractus mesopotamicus
ACTGAATCTTGTCCTGAAATAAATATATTTCTTAAATCTGTGTGCCACAATTTTTGGCTTACAGTTGAAAATGCCCATTTCCGCTATCAGATCAATAATTAAGTAGTTTAAAACAAATGGAGATGTTAAGAATCTGCCAGGAACGCATGTCTATACTGACCCCACACACAAAATCTAAAGGTTCTGTATGGAGAAACGGTCTCAGATCTCTTGCCATGTATTCTCCAGTCTCATTAAGCATTACAGGAGACTCAGAGCTGTTATCATTGCAAAGGGAGGCTGCATAAATTATTAAATGAAGGGATGCCAACAATTGTGGCCACATGGATTTGAGAAAAACGTTTATGATTTCCTGATAAGATTTATGAAGATTTTTTTTTTGATCATTGTATTTTAAAGATTTTTGTTAATATTTATAAGCAATAAAGAATGGTGGTGTTTTTTTTTTGTTTTTTTACAGGCTGTTTTGCTCATGTTTACCAGGGGTGCCAGTATTTGTGGAGGGCACCGTATTATGTTTTTCAATATGTTAAACTCAGCAAGTAAATAGTGTGAAAAGTTTTGAGGCAGTTGAGAAAAATTGTGCTCTAAAATGTACTGAAAAATTTGAGTTTGTTCTCTGTGGAGAGTGTGTCATGTCATTTGAACACAGGGTGCATTTTGCTGTTTTTGAAGTTTGGAGAAATAAATGCAAACACTTGCATAAATATTGAATATGTGCCTAACTGATGTCTAACTTGTCATAATGAGCAGTTTTTGTAGTTTTGCCATTTTAGTGTGATTTATTCATTTTAAGTAAAACAAGAAAATCCAGTATTCAGAAAGTTCAGAGTCTGCACTATTCAAACATTTACATTAACATCTACTGAAAACCTGGGATTTGGTTCCCCAAATCATGGTAGTTCTAAGGTCATTATAAACTTGTAAATTGTGTGGCTTGATTAATATTAATTTAATTAATAATTAATTTTCTAAATGTTTATGTAATTTGTCAGTGTCCATCAGTTACTAATGTTTTTGACAGGACGTGATTGTTTTTACCCCCCACATGGACCGGGTTTCTTGTGGTTATGACACACGCTTAACTGGCTTAAGGCAGGGTGTTTCATTTTATACAGAAAATTGTTAAATTTAAGGCTCATTTGCTGAAGACAATTTTGTTGTTGCCTTGTAGCATTATGAGGCCTTGGCCAACCGGGCTGCAGCTAATGGTCACATCATTGACATCTATGCCTGCGCCCTGGATCAGACAGGACTAGCGGAGATGAAGTGCTGCACCAACTACACAGGGTGAGAACCACAACATATGCATTAACTTCAGTATGGAGTTAGAGTTGGAGACTAAAGGCCTGCCTCCTTTCCCAAATACGTGTACTCAGCTCATGTTACAATCTGTGATTTAATCTCTAGAAACTAGTGTGTTGTTTGTGGTGTTAATAGTTGTTTTTCAGACACTAACTCTGCCTTTAAGTTTTATGGTGTTATTTATCTGAATGTAACACATCTTTGTTGTGGTCTGGTCCTACAGGGGCTACATGGTGATGGCAGACTCATTCAATACATCCCTCTTTAAGCAGACCTTCCAAAGGGTTTTCACTAAGGATGTCCAGGGCGCTTTTAAGATGGCCTTTGCAGGAACTCTAGAGATTAAGGTAAGGTCTTCATACTCCATTGTTTTAACTGTTCAGCCAGTGTGCCATTTAAAGCTTTCTTTAAGCCAGATTATTGTTTTTATTTCAGACATCAAGAGAGATTAAGATATCTGGAGCAATTGGCCCGTGCATCTCACTGAATGCTAAAGGACCCTGCGTATCAGAAAATGTGAGTTAGACTTGAGTCATATGTTGGATTTAAGGGACGATCAGAAAAATCACTTGAACTAATACAGCATGTATTACAGCATTGGTCATTTTTATAACTATGTAGTTAATACACTTTTAACACAATTATGTGTTCGAGGACGTTTTCTTTTTCTTTGATGATGTCAGTAATTAAGCATTTCCTCTGCAAAATGTTGACCTCTCCTGTTAACATTTGTTTCAGGAAATTGGAACGGGTGGTACTTGCCAGTGGAAGATCTGTGGTCTGGATCCCAACACTACACTGGCAATTTACTTTGAAGTTGTCAATCAGGTATGAATGTCTATAACTCACCTGACTCACACATGCCTCACTAAACCATGCTACCATCACTGCATTTATTGTGCTGTGTCATAATTTGACCTCATTAGAAATAATAATGTATGACCAAGTGGCTCTTGCCACAGTCATCTGTGCCAGCTAGGCTAGGTTTGAGTAATGTTTTACATAAGCTGGTAAAATAAAATGAGCACAGTAATTTTAGGCATCGGATGTTGTATGGTCTCATCCACTAGGGGGCAGATTTTGTCAAGAAACAAAAATGTTTGAAAAAGCTGAAGTGTGAAATTAAATTAGTTTATCTTTTTTGCGGTAGTGGGAAGGATTATATGTACAGTGATCCATGTGCAAAACATTTTTACCAGAAATATATAAATGCATACAAAGACAGCAGTTAATTATTGATAGCTCATAAACAGTGCTGATGATTGCGATTTTGATAACATTCAGTGTGCACCTGGATTAGCTCTTGAAAGTTAAAATCTTAGAAAACTGCCATCTTACACACAGAAATTCCAGTCTGTAATGAAAATGTTCCTTTCAGCACCTCTATTAGTATGGCAGATACAACTCCTAAAGTGAAAGACTCAGTAAAATTTCCTAACTGTTTAAGGCTAACACAAAGCTGCATTCATGTCTGCTGTTTCATCTACGCTTTTCCGAATTGGATGCTGTTGTTCTTAACGCTTTTGTGCGTTTATTTGATGCGTAAATAACATGATTTAGCAAAGCAAAAAGGTCTGAGATTTTTATTTAATTTGCATCACATACTACCTTTTTGAACTAGGGAACATTTGAATACGAATATTAGGCACACATCACTCACGTTTTACTGTTACTATGCTTAAACCTATCAATAATAAGTGCTTACCGATCTACATAGCACTTTGAATGAGGGCATGTGCTTGCTTAGCAAAAAAATAGACTCATGCATGTTTTATATTGTGATGAACATGGTAGCACACAGAGAGCTCCATTTCTACATGCTGAAAATGATTTTAATGCCAACAGGACTCTACACACTCCTGATGACCGATTTTAAATAAACAGCTTTTTTTAAAGGGGTGTGGGGGGTGATGGGGTACCAGGTTTGATGGGTTCAGATGGTTAAAAGAATGGAACTGAAAGTGTGTCATTCAGTGATCTATAATAACAGCTCCTTTTTTGATGGAGGCAGCCGAAACACATTGTTGGCATTGCTCAGTGTGAAAGTTGTTCCAGAAGGAGCTGCTGTGTGAGTTATCACAATTTCTGTTTACACCGCAAATTATTACAGAGGCAAGTTTGCTCTTGTCAGTCCCACCAGGTCCATTTAAATACTTGGACAGCTGCTTCTGTAGATCATCATTTTTGTATCCTCTTCAGATATCTCTTCAGCCAGAGGTGTTATAATAGACATGCTCAGCTCCCTGCAGGCTCGTGGAAAGGCTCCGTATGTGTTTGTAGTGCTGGGAGTGCACTGGGTGTTGAGGACAGGCAGTTGTGACTCTTGCTGCCCGCCTGTGTAGTTGTGCTCTTGGGAAGGGGGTTCTTGTGAGCACGCGCCAACGTCTGACGGATTTTTTTCACAGTCCTGCGTAGGGCGGCTCTGTACCTCCTGAGAGAATCAAACAAGGTCATGATTAACCACCCACACGCACACTCACTCAGCTTGTTCTGTTATCCCCTGACTGCATAGCAACAGCACTGTTTCGTGTGTGGCGTCAGGTTTGCACTTGAACTGTAAACTGCGTTGTTGTGGAGCTGCATGCTGTTTTGATTTATATTTGGGTATAAATGACATCCAGTGCTTACGTTTGGGTCATGGAGATGATCCATGGGTTGAGTGCGGAGGTGAACAGTGCTAGCCAGGTGGCTATGGCAGAGGCAGACTGAGGACTCTCTCGCCCTGTCAAGGTCTCGTAGAAGCAGATGGTGATGTATGGCAGCCAACAAATAAGCAGGCACACTATACATAAACACACACACACACATAGACACACACAAATCATGTGATTCAGTTAATGATTAAGGGCAGGATATATTTGATTACATGCGGGGGATATTATATTACTGTCTTGTATGCATGTTGCGTGTGTGATAACTTTGTTTTGTTAGCTATCCTTTGCAGCCTGTTTGCCCTTGTTAGCTTTTACGTGTATCTTCTGTAATTTATGAGTGCTATATACGGGTAGTAGCAACCTAGAAATGTATCTTGAAGCTTGCAGACAGAGAATGAAGGGCAGTCTGTTCTTTGGTGAATTTATATTACTGTGCAAAGGTCAGAGACCACCTTTGACTTATTTAATTTACAACTGAAACAGCCATTAATCACAAGTTATTCATGATTCAGAAGATATCTCTGAGGGGATTGGATATAAAATAATCCACTTGCATGAGAAAGTGGAAAGTCAAAGGAAAATTAGTAAACTGGAGTTCAGCACTAGTGCTGTGGGTCCGAAAGAATGTGTAGCTGTCAAGAAATCTTTCCTGAGAAAAGGAAATAAACAAAAAAGAAGAAGATTTGTAAATTAAGCAAAGAAGCTGCAGGTGTTCTCAGAACAATTGAGGCCTAGATTTCAGCCCTCAGTGTTTGGGATTACTTGGGTCAGGGTTTCTCAACCTGTGGTCCACGGACCACCAGTGGATCGCAAAGCACCCTGTAGTGGGCTGGAAACATCAAAGTCATAAAAACATAAGTGGAAAAAAGATTAACTTAATAATTAAGAAGCGAAGAAACAAATATTTTCAAATTTCAACCAATATACGTACAAATAAAAGCATTGCAGGACTAGGATAAGTAAACGTTGTTAGTTTAAGACAGCACAGTTATGGGCGCGCAGTACAGACAGCAAGTTTCTCAGGGTGCTTTCACACATGCCTTTTTTGGTGTGGACCTACCAGACTTTTTCTTTAGTTCACTCTGTTTTGACATCTGTGAATATTTCAGCTGTATTCAGGTCTGCAACAGACAGCTGAACTGTGGTCCAGCAAACACTGCAGGTCTCATTCCAAATGAACCTTGGCTGCTGGCGGGAATGTGTTATATGATGAAACGATCAAATTCATCAACAGAGCTTACTTTCCTCTTGTTCTAGCAGCACATCAGCGTTGTACTGTCAGCATAAACGTTCATTTGCTCTTGTTTCTGCAGCACAAGCTGCTGTATAATAAAATAATGGTGAAGATATGTGTTTGATTTTGGCTTATGAATCGGAACGTATTTTTAGCCGAGCATCAGCAACGTGAGTGGTTAAACTCAAATTAATAAACCCATCCTAAAGAAGCAAATATCATACGTAAGGTTTTTTATTATTGTGGATTGACGCTAATGCAAAAGCGTGGTGAGTGGAGTGAGGTTTGGCTATTTCAAATGAATCACAAAAACCCTCAATACTAAAGAGAAATCCCGAGACCAAAAGCAGTGTAGTATTTTCAGTGAAAACGCAATGTATTGCAGCTCCACATCACAGTCCACATCTGCCTCGTACATTTTTATTCTTTTTGCTTTTTCCTTCTTTTTAACATCTCTTTCCTTCTTTTTAACATCTCTCCTTCTTTATTTTTAATATAACTGCAAATTTAGGGACCTGTGATTGAACCAAGATGGATGACTTGATCTTTTTCAGACTCTGATTCTCAGGTTTTTAGTGTCAGCACTTTTTTTGTTGTTGAGGTTTCTATGTTATTTTCTGTCAAATATATGTCATATGCTTTTTTCTGGATGCCAAAAAAATGAAAAACTTGTACTTAATGACTGTTTTGTCTAGAAATTCAATTAATTATGTTTTGCACAGTATTTGTATTTAACCTAGTTATTATTAGCAGAGGTGGGCAGTGGATAGGTTCAATCGTATTGTGATCAGTTACATCATGATACCCTTTTTTAGAATTGATATAAGGAATATAGGATATAGGAAGGAAATAATTAGTTCTATATAACTGGATTTATTGTAGCACCGTATATAAAACATTCAAGATCAGCACTGATAGGAAACACTGAGTGAGTGAGGGTCGACATTTAAATTTACTATTAAATTGCTAATATCGTTTTTGAAAGCAATAGCATCCTTATTTGTCAGTACTAAATGATTGTTACTGAGAAAATCAGCCTGATGTGACAATGCAAAGCATTCTAGCAATGATCAGACAACTATCAATAAATCAGCATTGTCCAATAAGCTCTCTGTGGTTTTCATTCAGCTTACCTATGGTTGTCACCATAACTATGGAGCTCTTGATGTAATTATTGGCAGGCACATAAAAGCAGTGCTGCTCATTGCAAACAAACGTCCCTCGTCGTACCTGATTCCTTGCTATGTACACGATATATCCATACATGGAGCACATTGCCAGAATGGGCACGATGACTCCCACCACTATGAAGAGCATGTTGAAGCCTATACTAGCAGGCTTGAAGCTGGGAGAGCAGAGGAACCTGCTGCTGCTGTAGCCATAGTTTCCAAAGCCTAGCAGTGGCAGAGCTGCGTTCAAGAGCGAGTACATCCAAATGATGACAAGAATAACTCTAGTCCTGTGTGCGGTGAATATATTTGCGTAGTTTAGAGCAAAGCAGATCTCTATGAACTTGTCGACGGTGGCCCAGGTGAGGGAGTGAATGGAGGCCAGCTGTAGCAGCAAGAAGAAGAAACCACTGCCTTGGCACAGTGCACTGCTACTGGGGTAGCCCTGTGGCCGGAACATGCTGTTATAAGCCCCGAAGGGGATGGTGGACAGGCCCAGAGCCAGATCGCACACGCTGAAGCTCAGTGTAAGAGTCCATGTCTCTGTGTGTAGGCTCCTGTTGAGCAGCAACACGAGGAGCAGCACAGCGTTTCCACACACAGAACAGAGGCTGGAGCCAATCATCAGCACGGCGTAAACCCCCGCCATCCACTGCATTGTGCCCACCGTAGAAAGACTCTCTCCTGCTATGTTTACTTGCACATCTGAACACAAGCATCCACAGGTCCTAATTTGCCATGGTTGCATCCATAGTTGCCACCACTGTCAAGCCATAGTCTGAGACTGAGACTTCTGGCTGTGAAGAAGTCAGGTCAGGTTATCCCATGATGAGGGGAATTTTCCAAAGCTCCAGAGAGTGCTGGTTATGCAGGTGTTGGCCTCATGCTATGCCTCATAAGTGGATGATCCAATGCAGTCACTCGATTACTACATGCTAATCTCTGTGGGATGTGTCAGTTTAGCCCTCCTCTTTTCACCTGCCAGACCCAGCAAGAAAAAACAAAGCCACTTTAAGAGAAAACCATGCGACCCACTACAGTCACTCTTAATGTAATAAAGTGTCAAACATATTAAGAGGGTAAAGTCTGTGGACACAAACTGGACAGCTACAGTAACTGGGTTGTTCTGTCAACAAGAAGCTCCAGATTTAATATCCTCTCCTGCAATGGCTGCTGGCTGCCAAGTTAATGAGCCATTCTGCACCCAAGTGCTGTTGGGGTAATTGGCAAGAAGCATGACTCTAAAGCAGTTTAAGCCTTAATCATTAATTATTGCTGTGCTGCCTTCACTAAGCTTAAGCCTTCTTTCCAATTATATTCTGTTGTTTTGCCCTTCGTATGTCTCTTTTTATTTTAAGTGTTGTCTGGATTAGTTTTGTTTTTCCTCAGCATGTCCGCAACATTTGTGATACCTTGTTGACTGTTGAAGTCTTTTTGATGGACTTTTTCTTTTTCATTTTATGAATGCTCAAACTGAATGAAAGCTGCAATTGGCATCGTGAACTGGAGTAGGAGTGTCAAAATGGGAAATCTGTGCAGAGATTTCCCCCTCTTTTTTTCCCTTCTTCAAACACTCTGAATTCAACTTTTGCTAATTAATTAGATTAATTTATCAATTAGAGTTGAATTAAGTGTGTTTAGTGAGACAGAACGCTAAATTCTGCAGAGTTGTGACCCGGAAGGAACCCAGTTTGACGTCCCTGAACCTAGAGCAATTTTAGAGTTGCACCAGAAAAACATTTAAAGCAACACTATGTAGCAGTTTTACCTTCAAATAACAACTTCAAAATCATTTTGATGATACACTGAATTATAATTGGGAGAGTGGCGTCTTTGTTATTGTTACTCCGGGCCTGGAGTGCCTTCTACAGTGCTATGTAACTTTGGAGAATGAACACAAGACCTCTCGCAAGAAACTGCACAATGACTTATGGTACCATGTCACAGACCAAGGAGCCTGAAGATGTTATAGGAGGAAGTGAGGAAGAAAAAGAGTGAGAGTGACCGAGACCAGACAAAAGTAAATCTTTGAATGGGTTTTACCTGTTGGTGATGGCTAAAAAAGATAAAAGGATGGAAAACTGTCTCATAACTAACAGGAAATAACAGCAGTGTGTACATCCCTGGAAATGTGTGTTTTTGTTTTTTTGTTTGTTTTTTTTTTTAAATGAAAGATTGCAACGCAGGCTGCAACATTATCTATGTCGTCTGTCTCATGGTGTTTTGTAGTTTTTTCAGATGCCAAAAGTCATGTAACCTCAGTCCCATTTCAGGCTAGAATGCAAAAAAAATTCGGTCACACTATCTCAGCTGCTTATCCTCATGGGTTGTGGGGGTTGTACTGGGTTGTACTCTACTTTGTAAGTCAACATAGTTCTTTCTCTTCTGATGTTTCCTTGGCCAGTGTTGTGCTGAATTCCGACTCCCCTGCGGAATCCGACTACGTTTCATGTGCATGCGCATCTCACACATGCTACAGATTACAGAAAACTCAGCACAGTTTCCTTCTTTTGCAGCACAATGCTCCAATTCCTCAGGGGGGCAGAGGGGCCATACAGTATGTGACTCAGTACCAGCACTCCAGTGGACAGAGACGCATCAGAGTCACCACTATTGCCAGAAAGTTAGTAGTTCTTCCTACATTCTACATTCATTTGCCCAAGCTATTCCATCAGATAGGTTAAATATTAAGTGAACTGTCTTGGGTCCCTCTTCAGCCTTTACCTTGTTTCCAGATTTTAGACTACTTCCAAACATATGAATGCTATTCAGTGTTAAAAGATCTTGTTTACCTCTTGTATCTTTAAATAAAAGAATTCTAGAAGAATCTCCTATCAATTTTGTGACATTGTAGACCATGTTTGAAGGAGTGGAATGAGTGCATGTCTTGCAGAGTTACAATTCAGTCAGCATCTCTCCTCATATTCCATTTGTTGTCAACAGACTGGCCCAGTTTCTATGACAACTTGTGTATTTGGCCATTAAATGTTTCCACTTTTAGCATGTGGAATTTGTTTGACTGTGCATCCCAAAAAGTATCTCTTATACTGCCACTGTTTGATTGGTTTAAGCTCAGTTTACACTAAAAGCTTAAGTGAAGAAGAGCAGAAATACTCCCTAAACAGTCATTTTCTATTTGACCTTAGGTAGGTCCTCTCTTATTGAGCACACTTGTTATAGTTATTTAACATGCATACAATGGTAGATAAATCGATGTGGCTTAGATTGATGAGGCAGTAGCATGTGTGCAAAGGTCAGTGTGTTCTGATGCATTATTTCTTCCTCAGCTGGGCGGATGCACAGACGCAGATTCAGAACATCGCAGCGTCTTTCGATCAGGAAGCCTCTGCTATTCTCATGGCCCGCCTTGCTGTCTACAGAGCTGAGTCAGAGGAGGGGCCAGATGTCTTGCGCTGGCTGGATAGACAGCTCATTCGCCTGGTGAGGAGAGTCTGACCTCTCTAGCTGTCAATGTGATTGCCAGTGAAGCACAAAACTCATGGATTATTTTCTTGCAAGCTCATTGCCCTCTGTTCTCAGCCTATTTTGAGACTGATTCTTAAATATTTGTCTCTTTTCAGTGTCAGAAATTTGGAGATTACCACAAAGATGACCCAAACTCTTTCCGTTTTTCTGAGACTTTCTCTCTGTATCCCCAGGTAGGCCCCTCTGTCTAACTCTTCCTCTGTGACCTCACAGCCCAAATCTCATCATCTAGCTCTGAGAGCACAACACTACTGAAATGAAATATAGATTTTCTTTTTCTTTTTTTTTTTTTTTT
>JAILXH010145720.1:5586-22177 GCA_023558415.1 Piaractus mesopotamicus
GAAATGACACAGTGAGCAAACAAACTGCAGGTTAACCCTGCTGCTGAACCAGTTAGAGGAGGGACGAGTACTAGAGGGACACAGTCAGCCTCTTATATTCATTTGCCAATTACCTCAAGAGTGGATGAGACAAGCCACTGCTGTGCTGTGCTATTTGCATGAAAGCCCACAATTACCTGACAGGTTTCCTCACAGCACGCACACGCAGCAGGAGAGCAGGATGCCGGACAGCAGAGCCCGAGCTGAGCCTTTACAGGCGTGCAAAAGAGCAGGAAACATGGGATTTGGAGCCTAGTTTTCTTGACCTGAAGGGCAAAAAAGCAGCACGTACTAGAAACTTCTACCACGGAGGATTTTCAAACTCAAATGTGCGCAAGAGCAAAAGAGAATAAAAGAAATGCTGTGTTTTCCACACGTTTCTCATTCCATCAATCTGGTACAGATTAATCTTCATGCATCTGTCCTCAGTAGTCTTCAGAACTGGACTTCCTGCTTTTGAGGTTTACCACTGACTTGTGATAAACCCTGAGGCTGGTGTTCCTCTCTTAAGTTAGTCTGTGGTTTACCTGTGTCTACATCCTTGTTTTTCTTCATATTTGCAAGTAATCACCATTTTCTACTGTGGTCTTCTGTGGTCTGGCAGGCTGTTTGCTATTGCTAAGCTCAAAAGTGTGTAACACATGTTCTAAACATTTGAGATAAACACTGTTTGAACCACATCTCTGAGTGATTTATTATGATTTTCAGCCTCATGGCCTTTGCTTTCATTTACTCTTCCTAGGTTGTCATGTTGAGAGACAACAGCAACAGAATGCAGATGTAAATTACACTTCCAGAATCTCCAGATCTCTTGTTACCTCTCTGTGCACAAACTAATGATGCAATGACAGACAGCCAGCCAATAAACAACTTGTAATAGGTAAACTGTATGTAAAAAAAAGTTTGATTCCTTGAATTTAGGATGCCTCATGCAATACCTATAGTCAATAACCTAGAATTAAAGTTGACATTCGTCACATTAACCCCTATAGCCGTTGTTCCATTCCATATCCAGTGCTCTAGGGTACAAAGCCAACATAGCAAATCTTATGTCACTGTCCAGTGTTTTACCCAGGAGTGCCCAAATGTTTTGTTGAATGTTGGGTCAATGTTTGTGGTGGGTCGAGGGCCAAAACAAACAAAACAATATACAAATAAAGAAGGTTGGTTGGTTTCAAACAGAGGCTTACACATTTATTTATAGCATTACAGTACATTTGGTTACTAAAATAATTCAGTATTATTCAACTTATATATAGTATAAAATATGTTTGTTGTCTCATGAGGATATGGGGTTAAGGTAACTTTCTGGTGGACCAAATCAAAAATTCTAACTGGCCAAATCTGCCACATTTTTAGCAGCCCTGGTCTTACTGACTGCCCTGTAAGTTGAATAGCCTATGTGTAGAAAGAAATTATACAACACTTACTAGAGGACATTGCATCTATTTTTCCTAATATAGTTTCTTAAAACTCACAATCTCTTGCAACACTGACTCCTTAAAAATTTGCCATAAAATATAACACATAAAGAACAAGAAAAACATACTTTCACTGACCCCTAAACAGCACCATCACAGTGCTATTACATGAGCACAATGTAAACTGAATAAATTATAATTTACATCTACATTTCTTCATTCTATACACTCTTACAACAATGTAAATGTACCCTCAAATGCAAAACAGGGGTTTTAAGGTACAATTATGTACCTTAAAGAAGTTTTTCCGAGTGAAAAAAGTACAAATTTGTAGCTTTTCATAACCTAATGTTTTAAAACAGAACAATAAAATAAAAAGCCTGGACTTGAGATGGGGTATGTGGAGTCAATACAACTTAGAAAATATTCAAATACCCTTAAGGGTACCACCCCAGCGACAGTTTCGCAGTTTCGTACCTTTTATTCTGAGAGTGTACCTACACATCTATAGCAATTAGAAGTACTCTTACACTGACACCAGATCAGGCACTGCGTAAATAATATAAATGCAGTGAGAAAAAAAGCGGTGCTATTACTCCAGCCCTGCTTTAATGTTTCAGCAAGCTTTCCACGGCTGCAAAAGGACAAGTCTAAGGTTAATATAGAGTGCCTTATGGGAGAGTGTATGGACATAATAAAGATGAAAAGGTGAACAACAGAGCATGGGATGGCTCATTGATTCTCCATGGAAAGCATAAAGCAGATGTGCATGTGTGATAACTGCAGATTGGTTATCTATGCATAATTACACTCAGCCACAGGGAAAGCCGTTCAGAGGAAGCCAGTGCCATCAGCCTTGCCTGAAAAGCAGGAGGTTGGTTGCTTTAGCTCTCCCTCCTCGCCACATTATCCACGGGCAGCTCCTGCCAACGTCTGCACAGCCACAGTCTGTGCTGCACTCGGGCGTTTGAGCCCCGACACCGCCTCCTTCATCAGGAGAGTATCATCAAACACAGGAGATGTGGATTAGCGATGATTAGCAGGGATTATAGCTGGTTAATGGTGGGAAAATACATTAGAAGCCACGGGCTCAAGGGGAGGTGGGATTTCGCTCACGCTAGCGGATTTGCATTGATCCACAGCAAATGAATGAGGATTAGCCACATCTATCTGCCAACAGATAAATAACATTAAGCGCATTATTTGGGCACGGGCTGTTATTAATGGCATTACAAACACTACAACAATGCTGGTAATTATGCCTGAATAATGCATTTATTGCTATTTTTAAACTTCTTTCTTTAAGAATGTGCGGTGATGCTGAGGAGCCTGATGAAATACAGCACTGAAACACAGTGTAAAACTCCTCAGTAGCAGATCTTACCATGTGAATCTCCTGCTGTGAATATGCTGTAATAACTCCTGGCTCTGGAGACTGTGTTAGGCCACAGCAGCCTGCGGAGCACCCAGTAGCTGGGGCATTATACACTCTCCTAACATACGCGTTAAAAACAGCATGTATTGTGCTCTTTGTAACACATCTGTGTGTACAATGTGATATTTAATGCAGGAAATATGTTTAATATAAAGATACATTCTAATTATACAGTCTGTGTCAGAAATATGCTGCATTCCTAACAGGGTTGGGATGTAACAGAATATAAGCACTGGGAATATGTATCAGAATACAGAAATACATTTGTGTTCAGTCCATGATACATTTTGAAAAGAGTTCAGAATATGTAACTTTTTTACCTTTTTAGGGGAATACTTTTACCCACTAAATACAAAAACACAATCTTTGAAAGAAACTATTTCAATTCTTCTTTGTGAACTCTTTCAAATTCATCACACAGCATATAGCAAATAAAGCTAAAAAAGAACCTAATAAACTACTTTAAAAACACTGAACATCCCCCTAAAGCATGAGTATGCTGATAAATCAATGTGATGAGCCAATTATTTATCTCAATGTTATTAACGTCTTTTAAGGGATGACCGCAGTGAACAAAATCCTCAGAAGTGGACATGTTCACAAAAGCTTAGCATCAGCACTAGTGAGTGTGTTTCTTGGTATGTTCCAGACATGTCATTACCTAAAAAAATTTGCATACCTACCCACTTTATAGTCAAATTTGCAACATGCTGTTATTGTTATATGTAGAATTATTCATAAATAATATGCATTAATATGTATTTACATTGTCTTGTATGGTGAGTTGTGTAAACGTGCTACAATATGCATTTGAAAAAATGGCCTAGCTGGTTCCTAGGTTCTATAATATCCAGATAAAAAATATATTCAAAACAGTTTTACATTTAAGATGCTTGTGAAAAAAAAAAAACACTCAAAAAACATGAATGTATAGCTTTTATGAGGGGTCCCTGGTGATAAGCAAATTATATAAGGAAATGTGCCTTATCAAGATGTAATCCAGATGTATTGTAAGAGTATTCTGAGAATGGTAGTTTGTCTATGTTGTAACAGTAATAGTAATATCATAAAAATATGATAGATGATGTACCATGCAGAGCTACAAACACAATCATTCAGACTCAAGCCTATCCCAAAATCAGTTGCTTCAAAATCAAGCATGAACTAATCTCGCAGTGCAGACAAGATCGAATTTGAGAGCATTTAGATTTATATGTTAGTAGCGCCACACTGGAGCACTCCATTAGATGGATTATGGATTTAATCATTAGACCCAGTACACATACAATGCTTTGCTGAATTACTACTCATGATTATTGTATTCACCATACGGCACTTAACTCTTCAGAATGCCTTTTATCCTTCCAGTACAATGACAATATCTTCAGCCTATCAATAATCCTCACAGATTCAGAAAGCATTCAAAATCAAGGGAACAGTTTAAGATAATTACTCAGCTCACCATAGAACAATGATCCTCAGCAACGATATCCAGCATCAAGATTGACTACATTGCTTAAGTGTCATGCACTATATATATATCCAAAAATATCCAGACACCTCTAAGGTTTAAGGTCAGCATGCCCAATTGCAAGTGTCAACTAGAGGGGTAAAAATACCCCCCAAGCTCTGGGCTGTGGAGCAGTGCAACTGCATTCTCTGAAGTGATGGAGCTCCATCCAATACCTTTGGGATGAGTTGGAGTGGCATTTGTGATCCAGAACTAATCATCCAACATCAGTACCTGACCTTACTAATGCTCTTGAGGCTAAATGCAATCGAATCCAAACAGCAATGTTCCAACATGTAGTGTAAAGCTCTCCCAGAAGAGTAGATGCTGTGACTGCAGCAAAGAGAAGACAAACTGAGTGTTACTATCCTTGATTTTAGAAGAAATGTTGGGTGAGCAGGTGTCTACAACCTTTTGAACACAGAGTGTACAACCTTAAATGGTTCTTCAAGGGTTTTAGTAAAGGCAATAGTTATATGTAGAATTGTGTACACTCAAAGAACCATTTGAATGCATAAATAGTGCTTTGCATGGTAAAATGGTCCTTCTCCATGACAGAAAGCCTGTAACATATGAAGAGTTTCAAAATGTTGTTTGTCCATTTGTAACCGTTTTGGATATAACATGTTTTTGAAAGAAATAACAGATGATGTATAATGGAAAACACATTTTTATTACTCTAATAAAGGTGATATTAATCATAATATAGCTCCGATAATGTGTGTGTCATGTGTAAAGCCCACTAACAACAACATATCATAGAAAAAAGGAAATTCTTGGAAATGGTCTATAATGTATTTTGGAACAAAACCCTTCATATTGTTTTTTAAAGAAACTTTTAAAAATGGTTCTCTATAGTACCAAAAAGGTAAAAGATACTATTTAGAACGCTGTATGCTAAGAGTGTATAGCAGCCAAAGAGAAGATGTTCTCAGGATGTTCTCAGACTACAATTAGAGGTGCTGAGACTAAAACACAGAACACAACTCTGTTTGTAACATTTGGACACTCTGCTTAGACTTTTTAATTGTGGCCATACAAAAGTTTTAAGGTGCAAGTGGAGGTGGTACATGTGTGATACCTCATAATAATGCTATGACTGTATCTTGCTTTAAGACTTAAGACATAAGGTGGTTAGGTGGTTATGGAATTAGAGAGAGGTTCAGGAAGACAGGCTGGTTTCCCATTAACAGTGTTATCACCAGGTGGGTAAGCTCTCTCTGTCTTCAGGTCTTTTCCTGCTTCTCTCACACCTACTCACTCAACCTCTGTCTCTCTCATTTATGTAGTAAATACCTGACCCCAACAGCGAAGGGCATAGTGAGGGTTGCAGGAGAAGGAAGAGGAAAAGATTTCTTTTTTTTTTCATCAAAAATTCCTTCTTTTCCACACCTCAAGGTTTCCCCTCAGAGCTACATGAAAGATAGGCAACAATGTGGCCACACAGTGATCAGCTATTTACCATATGAAAAGCTTCAGAAGAGAACAGGAAGGGGGAGAATGCTGTGTTATTTATGATACAGGCACTGTAGGTATATGGTTTCTCCTTCAAGTAGGTGCTAAGGTGTGGGCCTAAATATAGAGGTTATAAGTGCAGGTTTGGAACATTCCCCCAGCCTTCCTCTGCTTCTGGCTTTTGTTTTTGGTAGGGAGGACTCACTACCTTATAGTCTAAAAATATGTCACAATGACAAAAGATGACACCTTGAAGTCTATTAATCTTAGTGGCAGAGAACCTTGTGTCCAGAACTGAGGTTTCCAGCTAAGTTCTTGTGTACCACCACCAAGTACACAGGTTAGGCTCATTCCACCTTGCATTCTTGTGCTCTATGCCCAAAATATAAATATAAATCTAAAATAGATGAAACCAAATACTGTATTTTCCCCATATTATTAATTATAAAGGTGTCAAAATTTGATCCTTAGAGCAATAGAAGAACCACTTGTGTAAAGAACCTTTCAGATCACCTTTCACATTTTTGTAAGTTAGATATGTTCATGTGAATTTCTTTTAATGTTCAAAGGACCTCCACATGATGTAAACATTCTATACCAATGGAACTGTACAAGCCATAAACCCTTTATTTGGAAATTCAAGAAAATCTCTCTCATTAGCTGCTACTGATAGTGAGATATATAGAGTCATATTGAATCAGCTAAGGTACTGATGTAACAGATCAAATCAATACATTTGGAGACATCATGTCCTGCCACAGAAAGGGAATTTGCACCTCTGTTCAGTAGATGAACCCGCCAAAATCTTCCTGTTTTCTTGTGACATTTCTGTTGCCCATCTTTTGGTTGGTTTTCTGTCATTACTGTGGGTTTGTGTGCATGGCCTGCTCTCTCATCTCTCTTCCACCATTCTCTAGTATTGAAGGCCTCTTCCAGGAAGATGGCTCAAGGTTGCAGAGTTAATAGCTCACCCAGAAGGCCTACATCTTAAAGGTAATGTGAAGTCAATGCTATAGGCTGCCCAGTACTTCACCTTCAAACCTTGCCTTTGTATCATGGTCAGCCTGGGGGACTGCTCTTTCAAGACTTAAATCACAAGGTTGACTCTTGAATAAAGAAAGGAAAATAAAAAATTGCCGTAGCCTCTGAAGGAAAACTGCTAGACAATGGGAAGGTCATGTGTGTTCAGATATATTCAGGACCTTTCAATCAATGCCACAAAAATGGTATTTATCATTTTCACAATATATATGCACCTCAGACAAATTCAAAACTAGTGGTTCTCAGAATTCACAAACATAAAGAAGTGAAATATGTGGTCATAATACACATGATTATTTTTAAAATAATATGAGTGTTTGTTAAATTCATGAACCATTTAGTCTAAGATATTTCAATATATTTAATCAAATGATCACTAGCTTCTGCAGTCCTTCCTAGTACTTACTCATCCAAAGCATATCATTGCATATGATCGATATCTCTTAGCTTAGGGGACACTCCTAAAACAATCTCCAGTTCAAGGAAGTGAGGCATCCTCAAAAAATGAACTATGAGATCTAATACATTATGAAAAGCAGACTTCTCATGTATCTCCATAAGCATTGCATCCTGTATTGCAAGACACATGTCATATGACTTCTGCGGTTCTATCATATAAGCATACTGAGTATGTTCTCCTGCACTGTATATTGCTTTGTGCATGGAGTTTGTTGCACTACTTGTTGAATTTATTGTGCTGTGTGAAGGGATGCACCGATATGGGAATTCTGGGCTGATGCTGATATCCTGTTTATCATGTACATATCTGTCAATGCTGATGCTGATGCCAATTCACACACATTTATGAAACACAGAAATAGTTCCACTGGGATTATCATTCTGGAGAAATGGGCAAACGCAATGAAATGAATAAACTGCAGACATTTTATCACGGTATCCCAGCACTTTTAAGCATTAGTTTGATGCTGACCATTTTTCCTGAATCAAGTATCTGCCGATACCATAATTCAGATATTGCTAACTATATGTCATATGTTTTCACCGTTGGCAGCTCAGAGAACTGGGTGAGTGCATATAGCAAAAAAAAAACCTTCTGTCTCACGTGTCTCGAACAAGACATTTCACATGCAAAAGTGATCTCTTCAGTCCCTACGATCTCTGTGTGTGAGTTGGTTGGAGCCTGGGCTGCCTGCCCTGCCCTCTGCTATACTGTCACTGGAGAGAAGAGACAAGTGTAAATGAGCCCTTCAACTCACAACAGCCAAAATAACAACAACAACAACAAAAAAGAAATAAATAAGGAAGATGAAACGAAGGAAGAGAAGGAGGGAGAGAGATGGAGAGAGAGAGACGGCGCAAGATGAAATGGAGACCTGCCGCTGAGCTCAAGGACGTGGCGCGCGACTGCGTAATTAGAAATGTACACAGATGATTTAGATGCGGAGATGTGATTAGGGAAAGCAGCCCAGTCTTAATCTTAATCAGCTCACTTCTGAGAGCTCCTCATAGACACAGGGGGTGGGAGTGAATGTGTGTGGGGATGGAGAGAATGTGTGTGGGGTTGGGGGGGGGACACTTACCCTCCTCAAACATGCTGAGAGACTCTGAGAGACAGAAAGAGTGGAACGCCGACAGATAGACAGACGGACAGAAGAAAAAAGGTGAACTGAATATTCAAGGTGAACTGATCATGAAGATCATGGGACAAAGACTTAAAATTGTAAAAATAAAAAAGTCATTTTTAAAAAGTGAATTATTTTAGTGGGTTGTGGAATGTATTAGACTTTTTTCTCTATGAATCTATTATTTTTCTGAGTTATGTGCCATATTATTACTGTCATCCTTGTACACTGTCAAATTATTTGTTTAAAAAAAAAAGAAAAAAAACACATGGCTGGCTTTAAATTTTTGAGTTCATTGAACATCTAGTAGTAGATTAAAGAGGCATTCTGGCCTAAAACCAGCATTTACTATATTCCAAATTGTCATATGCAATACACTGTACTGCATTCCTCTGCTTCATCGGTTTGACAGAATTCGCGATTTTGTTACCTTTTAATTTTTTCATCCATCAATGTCCTCTCACTACAATAACCAGCATGCATAACACAAATACAACAAACAACCACTGAGAATTCTCGCCACAGTGATTAAGTGATAAAGGCCTAGCATAGCCACTAGACGATAAGAAATACAGATGAGATATTTGTATTCCTAGCAGTAAGCTTAAATATCTTGCTTCCTTCTGCATTAGCCAGCTAATGAAAAAAAAAAAAAAAAAAAATCAAACAGCCCATCCTCAAGTATCCGCCCTGAAAAGCTTGTACTTTTTCAAAAGTTTCTTCCGTCTTCGAGATACATCATCAGAAAAGAGTTTTCTTAGTCTTTTAACAAGAAGATCTCACTCTAGAGACTACTGCAGTACATCTGTAGCAGGCGAGTAGGCCTGTTTACAAGAGATGTAGAAATGTTCACATATTTCATTTTGGCAGGAGTGTCTCTTTAATACAACAATAATCTGTGCTTACATTCTGTTACATTACTATATGGTGTTCAATTAATGTAACATTTGTAGTAAGCAATGTCTGCTCAATTTTTTAAATTCAAAACAACAAATCACAAAACACCAGCTGACAAATTACGTAGGATAAAATCTTGCTACTTTAACATTCATCAAAATTAAGACAATTTCTCCTTCTTTTGTAAAATTACTATTTCAGAAATAAGGTTTTCTTACAGCAGTGATGATATTCTGTCTGTTAGTGCTCCAAGTAAACAGGGAGAAAAAAAAAAAGCTCTTGAGGGAACAGAGGGGAGAATATGGACAGCAAAAGCACAAAGAAGTAGCAAAATGCAAACAGATGTGACAGACCTCTACCCTGCACCTAGTCCACCACCTTTTCACCCTGTGAAAAGGGCCATGCTCTGCTCCCGACTTACTGATGCACAAAAGAAGAGAGCAGACACAAAGAGGCCAATAATGAGCACAGCAATTAAAAAACACCAGGCCTCCTCCTCCCTCCCTCCCACTCTCCCTCCCTTCTTCCATCTCTCTCTCACTCTCTTCACCAGCCTTGTTATTGATCACCTTTAACCTCTACGTTCAGTGGTGTCAGAACTACCATTTAGGTCCCTCCCCAGGGCTGAGCAGCCATCGATGGCACTCCTGCCCCATAAATCATTACAGGGCCTGCAGTGTCTGCCGCCCAGGGGGCTGACATTCAGGGCCACAGGCCCGCCGTTCCCCCTCAGCACGCCCCCGAGGGTCAGAGGTCATCCACACGCCCCCATGCCCACCGCTCCCCTGGCCCACTGCTGCCACTCGTTTGATTTTTAAATCAGAACAAAGGTCAGCAGGAGCTGCGTCCCTCTCTGAGCTGTGTGTGTGTGTGTTTGTGTCACTTTCTCCCCTAATCTCTCCTAATTAATGCTCCTAATCTCACTCAAAGTCCACAGCACACAGTCTTCCAGCAGGAGAAGTGCGGGAGGCAGACGGTGTCAGAGGTGAGAAGGCCAAGCACTTGGAACGGGACTTTACTGTGAGCAGCCATTTAAACATGTATCTGAACTCATCTGCAGCAGATAAAATACAGTATATAGCAATATGCATAGAAGCACCACTAACAGATATTGTAACAGTAAAGCTGATGATGGTGTTAAAAGCTGACAGAAAGTGTGAGTGTGGTGAATGTTTTTCTGATTAGGCTGATCACACGTTGGCCAGATGTCAGCACCCCAAAGCTTCCTGCTGTGTGAGCGTGCTTGTGTTGATAGTTCACTTTCATATTATTCGGACAATATTCGTTTTCCAGATACACAGTACTGAGCAACAGTCTTTGGCAGCCAAGAAAATTGTTTAAAAGTATTTATCTCAGCAGTAAGTGTGTTTTTTCCAGTAAAAAAGGAACATAAATATAAATACAGTAAAACTTAAGGAAAACATTTTTGTATATAAAAAAAAAGTTAAAATGTTGGAAGAACAGTTTTAAAAGCACAAATTAGGCTCCTGACTTCTTGTTGCCTTTCAGCCATTGCATGAATTTATTAAATACAATCAGCCGCACCTGATAAACTAGGTGTTGAATGGGAACTGTAAATACTGGACTTTTCTAAGGACATATTTTTAAATACATTAAGGGTTTTTCTTTTTTAATTGTATTTGTTTGCCATCCTTGCACAGTACTGCATGCCTGTAATGTTACCACAGAAATGTTATCATGTAATTTTTTTTTTAATGACTGATTCACGAGATAAAAGGTCTTAACGATGAGAGCGCCTGTTGGATTTATGCACTGTTGTTAGTTAAATGGATGATAACTTCTGCTCCTCACAAGTAGAAACATGCTCAAACATTTATCACAATTTCTCTTATCCTGGCCATCTTCCTAGCTTACTGTCTTTGCTAACTGTAATGTGTCATTAGCATTGTCATTAAGGAATTTACAGACAACCATTAAAACCACTGAATAAAATCTAAAACTACTTTACTCTATTACAAGTTTTAATGTTTAATGTTTGGTGTGATACACTTGAGGTGGTATGTATGATTTGGATCACAGATGATACAAGTTAACACATTCTCGAGTGTCATGATCAGGAACAAACGATGAAAACCGTCAGGATACGGTAGCAACATGTCTGTTTGCACAGGACTGATATAACCTGGGGTTATTTTCTTTTGTAGATTTTATAGAAGGCTCTTAGCAAGAAGAGTTCTGTCTAATAAAAACAGCAAAACCCTTTTTGGTGCTAGATAAAACTATTCTTTACCAGGTTCTTTAATGACCATATGCAGCAGATTTTCCATCATAGAGAAGAACTATTTAGCCATGCAAAGGACCAATTACGCACTCAAATAGTTCTTTGAGCATTCACGGTTTTATATACAATTGTTCACTTCACTAAAGAACCCTTGAAGAATATGTATATTTATACATATAAGAACAACAGTCATCTTTACAGACAAAAGAAAGCATAATCCATTTAAAGTATTAACATGACAGATTTGGACAGAACTAAAACCACTGAGATACTCTGAAGGAGAATCACTCCGGCCTTTCATTTACACTAACACACAGACTTTTTAATCAAGTTAATCAGTTGGTATAAATCCTGAACACAAAACCATCGAGAAAGATTTGTAACATAATGTAATTCTATTCAAGCTTATTAAGCACCATCATTATCATTTCTAAGGATGTAATTAGCTAACTGCTCTAATGTAACCACACAGACACATACAAGCATTTTGTGAATAGTATAAAGGCAGTGTTGTACTCTGTGACAGATGAAAGCAAATTAAGTGTTTTGTTCCAAAATCGTGTATATCTATTTGTAACAATTTTGGATAAAAGAATACCCATTGATGTATAACAGAAAACACATTTTTATTACTTAGGTGGTATTATTTATGATATTGCATGAGTATTTCTTGTGTGTGTGTAAAGCCCACTTCCAACAATGTATTTCCTGAAAAAAGAAATTCTTGGAAGTGGTCTTTAATGTGTTTTGGAACAGAAACCTTCAACTGCAGGCCACAGACTACACAAGCATAAGTTTGCCATCCAGCCCCTGAGCAAGAAGCATCATGTGTCCCCTCTGACACCACCACACAGCACCTCACCCACAACCCAGTGGGGCAGAGCACCAGCCGTGCTTCAGCAAATAGAGGACAGTGTGCCTTGACTAACGGGATTAATTGTTTTGGCACTTCTTTGGAACGTTTGAACACAGCAATTAAATTGTGGCCCTAGGCCCTGTGTCCATTAGTCTATGGCTAAATGGCTGTATGCTGAGCATGCATATGACTTAGGTCAGAGGGTTAGAGTGAATGAGTGACAGTGCATCACTGTTTGTGTAGCAGGTTAAGCTGACAAGTGGGTCCAGTGGAGAGGAACTAGGATAGCTGAGTAAAACATGCTTCAAAAGCCTACTGGGTCTACTTATTTGGGGATGGAGAAAAAAAAGAAACAAATACACTATGAAAAAGACAGCAGGCATTTTAAGTGTGCATGTGCCAGGAGGAAAAGTTTTGTGGGGGTGGGTTGGCAGCTTTCACGTTTTTTGCCTCTCTCTCTCTCTCTCTCTCTCTCCATCGCTCCCACTCCCTCAAGCCGTCAATTAGTGAGCTTTTGCTTCTAAGGGCCCAGTTCTTCCTCACATGTGCCTTTGTTGCCGTGGCACTGGCTCCCTCAGTCTGGCTCAGCGTTTGAAGGTTAGGATAAGACGGCAGCCAGGTTATCCGTGGGTCCTCTCTGGGGGACTGTGTGTGCCTCCCAGGATAAACAGATTGTGGAGGAGGTAGGCTAAAGGCCCTTTCAACCACCCAGCCCTGCTAACACACCAGAGGGGCTTGACTTGGGGCCAGCATTTGTGCTCTCAGAGAGCTCTTCAAGTGGGCTTCAAAAGGGCCATCGAATGGAGGCCGTCTGACAACAGAAATTGGACTAAGGAGTACTTGGTCTAGGTTCAGGAGATACAGTATAAAATATGAACTACTGTCTACCAATTAGCAATTAATGTTCACAAATATATCCTCCACAGGGATTAGACAAAAAATCATCACTGTGCCCTGAGTGTTGCTTTTATACACTGCTGTCTGATTATGCAGTGCTACTGATGCTGATGGTAGTTACTGTAATTGGCATAAGTGTTTACTGTTGGTTTGACTCAGCCAGCTCCTGTAGCAAAGCCCAGTCCTAGCAGCTGTTTCACACAGAACTGCTCTTGGAGATCCAGACATAGCCATGCCTCCTACGTGTCAGTCCTAGACGGCCAGGCCGAGTGAGGAGGTCCCCAACAGGGCTCCATCCATCATAGTGGTGGCCTAACCACCCACCGTGCTTGAGCACCAGCACTATAACTCAGCTCTGACGTGGCTATCGATGCCCGACCCATTGCGCTTGTTTAGGCCAGTCCAGTGAACTCCTGTCATCCAACTACCCACCCGTTCTCCATCACCCCCCTCCTTCTCCATCCATCAATCCTGCCACAATCAACAGATGAGCAGCTTTTCAACACCCTCCTGTGCTCCCTCTTTCCACTAGGATGTAAAAGGCCAGGAAAGCCCAAAAGGGACCAATCATAGAAAAGTGACATGGCCTTTTGAAAGAGCAGGTGGGATATCAAACATGATGTCTTGTGTTCTTTTAAAGCAGGATCACGTATTTACACAGGTAAAAAAGAATGTTTGTGAATTCAATAAATTACAGGTGTTTGAAGTGTCACTCAAAATCTGGCTTTATGTTTCAGAATGAGAAGGTTACTACAGCACAATTGTATAAGAGCTGAAACTGTACTGAATATGTATCAATTTCCATAAAACAATAAAGTGCATGGCATTATTGGTACCAGTTACATTGAGTACGGCTCCTACAAAGCTTCTGCATCTCGACCAAACAGATTGGATTCTGCTAAATAGAACTGTCTTTTTACTGCCTATATGTGCCATGACAGAGACATCAAGCCAAAGTTTACTGACAACATGTACTTCAGGCTTAGGTGTGTTTACACAAATCAAATAGCCATTATACTGGTTACACAGTACACAGTCCCTAAACAGATAGTGCACCTCCAGAACAATGGACACACATGAGTCTCCCCTGGGGTTCAGAGGCCGCGCGGCCCACCCACGTCACCATGCAGTGAGGAGAGTCTGAGGAATGCTGGGGTCAGTGCTACATGAACGCTTAACTCCGAACCTTGCACAGTCTTGCCCTATCACGCCCCCATCAGCAGCCTGTGAGGCTTTCCGCTCTGCTCAAATCTCAGCCCAATTAACGTGCACTGCGTTTGGGCATACGCACACAAGAGGCATCTCTGATGCCCCGTGTTTGTCTCAGAGCCCTGTCGACTGGTTGGAAATACAAAGACGACATAGTATGTGTATGTGAGTGTTTGTGCGTCGTGGGGAGGGGTGAGGTGACGAGCGATCGGGTACAGATGTCCCGCGGTAGTGCTGTTTGAATGCGCCTGTTGTGAGCGCAGCGGGGGAAAGGCGTTGGAGGCCAGGCCTACGCAGGGCTGCCGTCTGAATGGATGGAATTCAAGATGGCAGGATGGACAAGCTGAGCGTGCACGCGCAAAACAATGCCCTCTCTTTCTCTCTCTTATTCTCTCACTCACTCACTCACTCTTTATCCCCTCACATTGGCTTTTCATTATTCTCTTCCCCATTCTCTTTGCTCTCTGGCTTCCCATGTGGCATTTTCATTGTGACGGAGACCTATCCTGGGCTCTTTGGTACGCGTGGATATCAGGCATTCCCATTCCAGCTCATTACTACTGAGAGACCTTCAGATGTGTTGTAAATCATAGGGGGCAATGGATATTTTATGATGAAGTTGGTGGGACTGGAGAGATAAAGAACATCTGAACAGGGTGCTGTTCCTTCTCTGATCTTCCTCTGCACTGTTCCAACTCTCTGTTCCAGCAACTCCTCTCTTTTCCCTATACTGTCAAACATACAATGCATTTTTAAAAGAAAACTTGAATATGACAGAGAAGGGCTCTGTGGAAGTCGGGGAGGAAGTCAAAACCAATAGCACAGGATGATTGATTACAGGCCATAATTTTATGATTGATCTATTGATTATGTGTCCGGCTTACCTCTCCTTGTTAACGGGACACATATGGCATTACTCAGGGGACGTGAACCAGGCAGTGGTCCGTAATGCATCTTGTCCATGGAAAACAGCAGGAGAGGGAGAGGATGGAATCTACTACAGTGTGAAAAGATACACATCAAAGAAATTCTGATCACAGCATACAGTCTTCCCACTTCTGGTACATACTTTTGAACAAACTCGCTTCACACTTTAGCTCTGGAGTTTTCTTGAAACTAAGCCAAGTTCTAACTATAAAAAATGTACTAGGGCAGGCCCCTACACTTGGATAAAATATCTCAATCGGATTTTATGACCTTCTATATTGTTAATAAATAAGTACAAAATAATACAAAATAAATAATAAATGAAATATTACTTATGTATAGCTTGTTTTACATTTACAGGTCAGACTCCATCACGGCCAAGAAATATGGCAAAAATAGACCTATTGAACAAGGAGCATTGGGTTATTCACAGATACAGTTGTTGCAAAGGTCTTTGGGGGGTCCCCTGATGGAAAGTCCAACTATGAGGGAACCTATATATCATGAATATGTGCACTGTATTGCCAAAACACTTTTTTTTTTTACTTTACCAATTATGAGGTAAGTAAATATAATAATATTCCTTTTTGCAGTTAATTAGTTAAAATACATTAATTAGGTAGGGTTTTTTTATTTTTTCATCAGCAGGCAGGTTTGATAAATAAAACCAAATTACAATTTAGTTTACTGGACAAACAGGTAACATTCCAGTCAAAAGTTTTTAGTTTTTGCACAAAAACACATTATTGCATGGCTAGTGTGACACCCTTGCATGTTCTCAGACGGCCCAAAATGAGACTTTTTGCAACCAAAGACATATTAGCTGGCTTATGCCATGACTGCTAAATGCATTTATTCATATTAATGGCTATTATGTTCATAGCTGTGGTTGACAAAGTCAAAAGTAGCTAAAGTTTCTCTAAGTTTGAGATGCACTCAAGCCTTAGGCCCAGTATGTAATGAATTAGACTGAGTGAGTTTACAGTTTATATAGGGGGAACAATTTAATGTTAAACAGAAATTATATATATATAAATATATGTATGTGTGTGTGTGTGTGTGTGTGTGTGTGTGTGTGT